>JANAVB010010796.1:927840-1122840 GCA_029216955.1 Iris pallida | reverse complement strand
CTCATAGGGTATCCTTGATTGTTCCTTACTTCTTTGTATATTTATACTGTTACATGTTGGCTTGTATATTATGTATCTTGCTAGTCCTCTGAGGACCTGATGATCTCTTCAGGTTTAGCGACTGCATGGAGTTAGTTAGCAGGGCAGGATGGCAGAGGATTGCGATCTATGATACAGGTATTTGCTTGTGATATTTTTTTATTATCCTTTCGTGCTTTATATTCAGTACCATGATATACTCTGCTTATTTATAGACTCATATCATTCTTGGAGTCTAATCGAACAATATGCTAATATGCTACAGACCATGACCCATACTTGTTCATTCTTGTTTTATATAATTCATGTGGATTAAGATATAGTTTAGATTAGACATGATACCCTGACCTGGATAGCTTATACGTACTCGAGTCGGGCTGGAGTCCGCTCGATACGTAGCTGGCTTGCTCACGAGCTCGCGTCCAAAAAGCGGGAGCGGGTCGTGACAGTAACATGTCTTCGAGAATCTGATTCACACACTCCATTTGGCTGTCGGTCTGGAAATGGTAAGCTGAGATGAACTGCAACTTGGTACCTAGAGCCGACTGAAGGCTACTCCAGAAGTGCGATAGAAATTATGCATCCCGATCAGAGACGATGGATACAGGGACTCCGTGCAGCCGAACTATCTAGTAAAGATAAATCTGAGCCAGGCGATCAATGCTCCAAGTAAATTTAATGGCAATGAAGTACGCTGACTTGGTTAGTCGATCAACGATGACCCATATGGCATCATTTCTCTACGGCGTCTTCGGCAGGCCAACAACAAAGTCTATAGTGACATGATCCCATTTCCATTCTGGAATAATAAGGTTCTGTATCTTCCCGCCCAGCCTCTGATGCTCAGCTTTTACCTGCTGACAGGCCATGTATTGCGACACGAAGAGCACCACATCTCTCTTCATTCCGTACCACCAGAAGGTCGTACGGAGGTCCTTGTACATCTTAGTGCCACCTGGATGCAAGGTATACTTTTTATAGTGTACTTCCGTCGATATCTCCTTTCTAAGTTCTGAATCGTCCAGAACGCATAGCCTACCCTTCAATCGAAGCACGCCAGTTTCATCTATCGCAAAGTCGGTCGCACTACCCGTTGAAATTTGCTCTAGCACTTTCTTCAGGTACGGATCATCCTTTTGAGTGGTCTTGATCTTTTTTCGCAAGCTCGGCTGTAACGCCCATAGTTCGTATTACGTATTTGGTATACGTGTACGTATTTTGACTCATATTGCATGTCTTCTTGTATGGTTTATTTTAGCATTTCATTTTCTTGGTTCGGTTCGGTTTGCTTGGTTCGGCTTGGTTCGGTTTTTGCATGTGGACTAACCCCATCTACCACCCACTCTCTTCCTTTATAAGCCACCTAACCACTCTCACTCTTCCATTAATCCTTATAACTCTTCTTCTTCCTCACCATTACTCTCTCCACCTACCAGGAGAGGCTTAGGCAAGTGCAACTTGCTTCATAGAGGAACTCAATTTTGTTGTTCCATTTTCTTCCTCACGAGATTCTAAGACCCTTTAGTACTTAGCATTTTAAATTTTCATGGCTCATTTCATGTAGATCTAAGCTTGTTGTATTTTCGGATTTCTTGGGTTTTGATCTATTAAACCTTATTATTCTCAAGTTTTGATGGTTCCATGTTGTAGAGAATTTCTTTCTGCCCTATTTTGACCTATGGAAGTCCGGATTCTGACCTTAGATGAAGGATTATTGGAGCTTGGAAGCCATGGCTTCCATGGTTCTTCTTCTCGGAACAGTTGGAGAAGAAGAACAGTGCTTGACTGCATGGCTTTTTCATGCGGCAAGTCCCCTACGGCCGCATAGACATCCCAGTCTTCATGCAGCCTTAGCCATATTGAGTTGACCTTAGCCGCATGGCTCTGCTCGACTTTTAGCCGCATGGCTCTGCTCGACTTTTAGCCGCATGAACCTATTTTCCTTAGCTGTATAGCTTTGTTTCTCCCTGGCCGCATGAGCCCTTCCCTTCCAGACTGCATGAAATCATTGCCCCTGGCCGCATGAGCTCTTTCCCCATTGCCGCATGGTACTACTTTTCTATTGCCGCATGGCACTGCTTCCCCATTGCCACATGGCTTAGCTTGACCTTGCTGCATGACCCTGTTCTCCTCGAGCCGCATGGCTCTTGGCAGTGCTTGCCGCATGAGCTCGTTTCTACTCCCCTCAGCCGCATGGCGTTGGTTCCCGAGCCGTATGATCTTGTTCCCCCACTGCCGCATATGCCCGTTTCCTCCATTGCCGCATGAGACCCTCATCTATTGCCGCATGACCCTCATCCACCTTACCGCATGAGCCTGTGTTCCCAGAGCCGTTTGAGCTTGTTCCCCGAGCCGCATGAGACTCCCTCCCTTGCCTCATGGCTCTTTCCATAGCCCTTGCACCCCTTTTATTATGTTGGGTTGTTATTTTATGCTCATGTTTCATGACCCTTTGTGTAACTTGGGTCACTCGATAGAATGCTTGTACCATATAAATTCTACACATGTTCCATGAATACGATAGTGACCCGTCGTGGTACACTCCTGACAAATAATATGACATGATAGTGGCCCGTCGTGGCACACTCTTGATAAGTAAACCTGACATAATATACCTCGATATGTTGTTGCGACAGCTAGCATGACATGACAAGAGTGAATGGCCTGGACACCGTGGGCGATTGTGTTTGTACAAATGAACTAGTATTATCTTACATCATGTCTAGGACAGGGACCCCTAAATACCACGGTCAGGGGTACCTACTGAAATTGACTAAGGCTAATAACTAGAATAATCCAGCAGTCATGAAGAGATTTCCCAGCTACTGGCAATCCCGTTATCTGGGCGCGCAAGTGGACTTGTAGCCTGCCGACGAGTAGGGCACATTTCCAACACACTGTCATGTGTTGCACCCTTCATGAACGGATATTCGACCTGGATAACCTGGATGGCCTGCAGGGCTTGTGGTTGTTGGAATAATCTCATTACATCTTGCTAGTAACTAGGCCTGTGATAACCCTAGTTAGTTAAAGTATCAAGACGTACTCATTGCTTGACCGTGATTGATTGGATGGAGTCTAACCCAGTCTAGTCTTGTTCTGATCATGTACAAATTGTAACATGACCTGATTGCTTGTGCTTTACTTTATCGATAAATGGTGGAAATCAAGTTCCGTTCAGATGAAGGGTTACAACCCCGGTCCTTGTTTGGTTTAAGGGTTGTAACCTGGATATCTGAATAGTCACATGGTTATTGCATCGTATATCCTCATGATTTTTTCATATCTCTAGTCTTTTATTTTGTTATTATGTTTTATGCTAATTGCTGGTTTTAGTTCTTAAGTGAAGCCTCCTTTGTGGCACCTACTCTTTCTGGGATCTGACCCAGCTGGTTTTTGCGTAGCCAGATACCGGAGCAGCTCTAGAGGATCTTCCTACCTTCCAGCCAGATGGTGACCACCAGGCGTAACCAAGGCAACGAATGGGTTTCCCTTTTGTTCTCCACTTTATTGTAAAAATATTCTTTTAAGGCGTTTAGCCGGCGGGCACGTGTTAGCTCGTATTGTACTTTACTTACTGTCTGCCTACGGGCTGTAACATGATTGACGAATTCTAGGGTTGATCATGTATGACTGGAACTCTTGCTAGTCTTCATATTTTGTATGACTAGCTTCATGATCATCCAAATATGTAATGTATGGGATGCCTTACTATTGTATATTTGGTGCTCTGACATCTTATAACTGTTATTACTTGCTTGAGATTGAGACAATAGGCTTGTTCATGACCATAAGAGACTGATGGCTTATAATTAAACCCTCATGTATCTAGACAGCCATGACCGTATAGCGAGGTGGGTTGCACTACAATATATGTAGCTGGCTATGTCCGCCCCCGCTCTCCAGTATTCTGGTTCTGGGGCGTTACATCGGCTCTAGCTACAACTGCGCCAACTGCACATCCCTGAATCAAATTCGGAGGTCGATGCCCATCTCTTCTAAGTCGTGTAGCAATCTGCGGTCGATGGATAGCGAGGCAATATACTTCCGACTCAGAGCATCTGCCACAACATTTTTCTTGCCCGATATATAGTCAATAGTCAAGTCGTAATCTTTGATCAGTTCAAGCCAGCGCCTTTGCCACAAGTTCAGCTCCTTCTGCGTGAATAGATATTTGAGGCTCTTGTGATCTGTATTGATCGTACATGCCATGCCATAAAGATAATGACACCATAATTTCAACGCGAACACAATCGTCGCTAACTCCAGGTCATGGGTGGGATAGTCCTTCTCGTGCGACTTTAGTTGTCAGAAAGCAAAAGATATCACCTTGTTCCGTTGCATCAGCACACACCCCAAACCCTGGCCGCACACATCGCTGAAGATCTGGAATCCCTCAGTCCCTTCTGGAAGTGCGAGTATCAGGGCCGAGATGAGCCGTTGCTTTAACTCCTGGAAGGAAGCTTCACAGTCGTCTGGCCATTCAAAAGCAACTCCTTTTTGGGTGAGGCGAGTCAGAGGCGACACGATCTTCGCGAAGTCTTTCACGAAGTGTCGGTAGTATCCTGCTAAGCCAAGGAATCTACGAATCTCGTCGACTGACGCTGGTCGTTTCTAATCGACAACGGCTTCAACTTTCTTTGGGTCGACTGTAATGCCTTCGGATGAAATGATATATCCGAGGAGTACGACGATGCTCAGCTAAAATTCACACTTGCTCCGCTTTGTATACAACTGATTTTCTCCAACGGTCTGAAATACGGTCCGCAGATGCTCAGCGTGTTACCACTTGCGATGAAGACTACTACGAACTTATCGAGGAAGGGTCGAAACACCCGATTCATTAAATCCATGAAAGCAGCTGGGGCGTTCGTTAGGCCGAATGACATTACCAGGAATTTGTATGGCCATATCGAGTGCGGAAGGCTGACTTCGACACATCGTCCGGCTTAATCTTTAGTTGATGGTATCCCGAGCGAAGATCAATTTTAGAAAACTCTAAAGCACCCTATAACTGATCGAACAGGTCGTCTATGCGGGGCAATAGGTATTTGTTCCTGACGGTGGCCTTGTTCAGCTTTCGGTAATCGATACGAAGATGCATTAAGCCATCCTTTTTCTTGACAAACAACACGGACGCTCCCCATGGCGAAACGCTAGGTCGTATGAATCCCTTATCGAGCAACTCTTACAACTGTACTTTGAGTTCCTTAAGCTCTACAGGGGCCAATTGTACAGAGCTTTAGAGATTGGTGGGGTATCAGAGAATGTGTCAATGGTGAACTCTATCTCTCGATCTGGTGGCATGTCGGACAGCTTGTCCGAAAATACGTCTGAGAATTCTGCCACAAAGTCGACCTGACCCGCGCTTGCACCATCCTCTCTCATGTCTCGAACAGCCGCTAAATAGCCTTCACACCGGAATGTAGCATCCTTCGAACCGATATTATCGAGATCACCATGCAGGTTGGTGATGCCTCACTACACGAATAGCAGAATTCAGGTACTCTAGGTATACGGTGACCGTCTTTTCGACACAGTCGATGCTTGCATTGCACGGACCGAGCCAATCCATTTCCAGAATGATATCGTAGTCCTTAATGTCTAGGACTATCGTATCAGACCTTTTGATAACCTATACAGATGATTTCGTCTCCACACGCTAAGTTGTAAGTAGTGACGTGCTCGACGGTATGTTAACACTAAGATTAAGGCCTAACGGTATCACAGAAAATTTGTGTTCGGCGATAAAATCTGCTGATATAAAGCTATGCTAGCACCTGAATCAAACAGTACATGAGCAGGTTTGTTATTGAAATACAGTATACCTGTCACAATTGTGTTAGATGCGAACGCTTCGTCCCGGGTCATGGCGTAGACGCGGGCCCTAGGCATTGGGGCGACAGTCTTGGCCATTTTGTGGTGCAGTCTGTGGAGCCCGAGGTGCTTGGCCTCGATTTTGTTGATTTTGCAGGAGGTATTGGTTCGGCCTAGCTTTCGGGCAGTTCTTTGTGACGTGATCTGTTTAGTCGCACACGAAGCATGCTCCATTCTTCGATCGGCATTTATTAATCACGTGCCCCTCATTGTGGCAGTAATTGCATAACACTCGATTCCTTCCTTGGTTGCCGCCTCCGTTGTCGTGGTTTGGACGCTTATGTGTATTGTTACTTCCTGGATTGCCATGGTGCTTGTTATTGTAGGTATGAACAATGCATGTGGCGACCGGGGGGTATTGAAGCTCGAGGCGAAGGGCGTGGTTGAGTGACTCACCCATTGTTTGATATTCGGGCACCGTCACATGAGCAGAAATAGAAGGCCTCGGGCCCACTTCGAATCTTTGTGCTCGACTCGCCGCCGTTGGCAGGTAGATACCCGCAAATTGAGCCAACTTTGTTGAATTTTGCAGCATACTCGCGTACCGTCATATTTTCCTATTTCAGCTGCATGAACTCGTTCTCCTTCGCCTGGCGGATCGCCACAGGTAAGTACTCGACTTTGAAGGCCTTACGGAACGTAGCCCAAGAGATCGGCGCGGTGGAATCATCATGATGAATAGCTTATTTTTGTACCGTCCACCAATTGTGCACGTTCAACCGAAGTTGAAATTGAGCGCAAGCAACTTTCTTTGCCTCATCGATACCGAGGAGCTCAAAGTTGTCTTCGATCTTGTCTAACCAGTCGATCACAAGGGAAGGATCTTCGGTGCCGGAGAAGGAAGTGTGAAACGCCTTCTTGAAGTTGGTATAGTCGAAGATGTTATTCTCTGACGGTGCAAGCTGAGACGAAGGCTCCCCGAGTGTGATTTCAATAGGCCAGTTCACAGGTTCGACAGTACGGGTTGCAGAGTTTCCGTTGGTCACGACTGTTTGCACCAACTGCCATAACGTATCAAGTTTTCCTTGCTGCATCTTGAACCGTGCTTCGAAACGGGCTTCAAATTGGGCATGTCGCCTTTCAGAGTACAGGCGCAGCTTCTTGCTTTCTTGTTGGAAAGCTACGGCCTGCCTCTGCTGCATTTCGAGCATATGTAGCATTCGCTCCATAGGATTACCGGAAGGTCCGGCTTCGGTAGGCATCCTCCCCGTTGGGTTGACGGAAGGCTCGACTTTGGAACTACTCGAGTCGCTGGAAGCGTTCGCCTCCCCCTCTGCCCGAGGTTCCGCAACTCCTGGAGAAAAAGGTGACTTTTGTTAGTTTTCAGAAAATGTCTTGGTTTCAGCGTATGGAACAACTCATCTCATCGACACGAGGTCAATGGTTCGAGACTAGAGACTCGAGGCTAGAGGCCAGGAACGTAAAGCCGTGCTCCGATAGCATTATGTCACGCCCCGATTCTGAAGAATCGATAGCCGTCTCCCGGGCGTGATGCCGTGCGAACCTAGGTTGCGATCGTACAAGGCATAGTCATAAGGTAATCTGAAACACAACATCTAAGAGAGAGAGAGAAAGCAGACAAATTGAACAACACATTGAGATAGAAAAACTTTGCATTTTATTGAAAATAGACATCATTTACAGTCTCTATTACAATTGTGCCGCACGGGCTTTACAACATGACTCGATAGCAAAAGGAGTGCTGATGAGATAGTCGTTCCATACATACATCCTGTATGTACAACAAAAAGTATTCCAGCCACCAGGATTTGAGGGATGCTGAGACATGTTCCTTGGACTTGCGGAGAGTCTTCAAAAGTTAGGCAGCGGGGGGTCTTCGACGTGCGGTCGAAGCTTCAAAAGCACGAACGTCACCTTGGTTAATTAGCGCACACTTCTTGATTCCTAGCACCTGCAAAGAGAGAGGGTCAGTACGATCACATGTACTTGCGAGTGGCTAATTAAATCCAAGCTCTGCATTTGGTTCAAGCATAGCTATTTAGTGATCTTTCTAACCATCCTGATTGATTTGTATGTTAATATGTTTTGAGGCAAGCATATGAAATTGTATCCATTGAGCAGTTATCATAATCATCTTGTGTCACGTGTGTTAGTTTAAGCATTGAAAGGGGTGTAAAGGTCACCGGTAATGTCAAACCATCACGGACTATAGCTGGGTTAGACGACAACCCTTTTGCGACAGGTATCGAGCCCTATGCGAAAGTTCTCGAATCATCCGTGCCGATTTATTGCTGACACTTGCTATAACTCGTTCCTCCTGAGCTGAATCGGTTATTTGGCCTAGGCAACTGTTCGAGAAAACTACACCTTATCGACAAGTTGTCCAATGACCGTTTTTGCAGATCTTGAAATAATTCTCTCTTTTCTAGAACCTTATTTTTTTTCTTTTTTGGTGTGAAACTTACATTTACTAAGTAAATTACTCAATTTGATGCAGTCATTTTGAGTTTTCTTTAGCAAGTGTTTCGTAAAGATTCATGCCTCAATTCATTGATATACTATGGCGACAAGCGTTGATTTTGTGTTTCATGATTGATTTAAAACAGAGGGTCGAGGTGAAGGAGGTCAGCCACTCACCTTAGTCTTTGCTTCATGTGAGGGACTGGTTGGCTATGCTTAGACGTCGCCTACACGATCACCTGCAATCACATAAACAACTGATTAGAACACCGTATTATTCAACGAATTCGATATAAATGCGAAGTTCAAAACGCAAGCCATGAAAACCATCGAAAATATTCACGAAAATGCATTCACGAAAACCAAAGCCAAAGCAAGTACGGCATGAAATGCAGAGCAACGGGAGGTCTCTTCCGACTCAACTGCAGAGCCAATCCTCAAGATGCAACACACTGAATATGGGACTTGATTCCGAAGAAGCCTTTCCATAACGAGAAAAGGATCTTAATTCAATCGTTCTTGTTCGACCGATTCAACCGATTTCGACCTATCGGTCCCGACTGAATCGGTAGTGACAGTGTTCCTTTCTCGTACACCCCGTAGACGAAAACGAGGAACGATGTAGGGACGGGGAACTATAGGAGCAATCTTTGTCCATGCAGCGTACTAGTTGCGTTCTACCCCGAGATGACGTCGAGTACCATCGGAGTGGCTATGATGTTGATTACTGGATTTAGATTGATTGTTAATCCAGACCCCATTCTCCAGCGGCTAATTCACAGACGAACTGCGCATGCCACCATCGTCTAATTCACATGGCAGAAGGGCTGCACATACTGCCAGCAGCTTATCCACATGGCCGAGATGAGTCCTGTGCCTATCCTGAAAAATTAATGTAGGCCTAGTTTTGTAATAGATTTTTTATGTAATCTGAATATCAATAAAATCCTTTTATGCACTTTTATCTTTAAATATTGTGTAGTGCATGATTCTGCTGTTTTGAGATGCGCTGGCTTGGTTATACGAATGAGATGCCTGGCGCATGATGTTTGCAGTGCCTGGTCTTCTTCTCATAGCGCCTATGTGCATGTTTATTTGGAGCGCATGGTTCTGTGTGATTCATATGCTTCTACAGAAGCAAGTCATGTGGTTTGGGAACCCAATAGTATTTTGAGTGAATATGTTGATTTGGGTATATGGTCCAATGGATCGAGATAAAAATATATCGATCTCATAGGTGGTTAGTTGCTCGGTTGGAGGAAACAAGCTAAGGTAGTTAGGGGTGCTTGGTTGCTCGGTTGGCAGAAATAAGCTAAGGTGAATATTGTTGTGTTGTATCGTGTATTTGGTTAAGCGCTCAAAGGTGGTGATAATGAAGTTGGTAGTTTAGTCTCACATAGAAGTGGAATCATGAGATAAAAATAATTGGGGTTGGTTTAGGCCTTAACATGGGAATTTTTTTAAGGCATATGGGCATAATCCAATATCTTACCTCATGGCTTTACTCTGGTTCTGGTCACACCACATTCCCAACACATGTGTGTCTTGTGTTTTAGGACTAGAATAAGCTGGAGCACTCGAGTTATGACCTGACCAAGCCCAACTCAGCTACCCCAGTTCCTTTGACCCAATCTAAAGCCTCCCCATTGAATTTGGGTCTCCTAAAGCTGTCCTCTGACCTTCTTCATCATGTTGTGGACTCGTACCAATAAATAGGTGTTGAGATGACCATGACAGAGTAGGGGCAATTGCCCGAGTTATTTTTTTTTTAAAAAAAGTTAGTTATAGATATTTTTCACTATTGTTCTCACTAAAATTCGTTTTTGACCCCACTACCCAAATTTGTCCTTACTTGCCTATAGGATATAGACTAAAAACTACATCGTTTATTCTAGAAGGTTAAAGGTCATATCTTTTTTGGCATATTCTCTCCTCCTTCTGTACTTTATCTCGTTGCTTTTTTTATTTTACAGGGAGCAATTTTAATTTGATCGTCTAGATTGTTATCTATACATTTGAATATTTTGACTCGCTAGATACTAAAAAAAGATTATATTAAGATTATTATTGTCTAATCGTTTGTCTTTTTTTTAAGTTTGCTCCACCCGCTATATTTTCTCTCCTCCACTATGTCAATATATATATCATAAACTTAAGTCACTCTTTCTATCATACTAGTCGGGGACACACATTGCGTATGCAATAAAGGTAATTTCCAATACATGGCCAGAGAGAGAGGGGGAGGGAAGTTATGACGGTTTGAAATTAGTATATTAGTTTGAGTTAGTGGGTGACTAAATGACTTCTTTTATCCATAAATAATGAGATTTTCAAGCAAGAAAGTGTTAAACCAAAAAATTAGCGATATCCATGGTAATCAAATTATATATTCATAGGGAGAAATCACAATATGATCGTCTAGAGCTTGTCATCTATACATTTGAATATTTTGATCGGTTACGTACTAAAAAATTATATTAAGACTATTATTGTCTAATTATTTATTTGTTTTAGCATATTCTTATTTATTACTTTTTTTTCTACTTCAACTGCCAATAGATATAATATCATATATTTATGTAACTCTTCAATCACAAGGGTTGATGCAATTAGCTAAGTCTATTCATATAAGTGGTAGACTGTTTGAATCTTGAATTATCCGAAAAGTATGAACATTTCGTGGTTCACTAAGGCCATCTCCATCCATAACCCTCAACACCTATTGAGGATAATTCCTCTCCAATCCACCATTAATTTGAGAAAAATTTCTCCATTTTTTGGGAAAAGTGATATGGTCATCAAATTGAGGGAGGAGACAGAAAGTCCTCAAATATGAGGATCTATCATTTATGCCTATTTTTTCATTCAAATTGTAATTAATTCCTAAAATATCATATATATATAAGAAACACTAAACTTAATTAACTTACTATTTTTTAATCTATAAATATAATTAATATAGTAATTACACCATAAAAATATTGTTGTGATCTTCCAATAGAATCTAATATTGAATATATTTATTATTAGTAATAAGTCTTTATTTATTAGATTCATTTGATCAACAAAATGACATTTAATTTATTTTTGTAAATTTTTCATGTCTTCAACTAATATTTAGTACAATTCACACTTAAATAATTTAACACTAATAGAATAACATAACATAAAACTTTTTAAAATCAAAATACATCGACTTAAAAAAAGGCTAAATTCTAACTCGATACCCTTAACTATTTCAGTTTTTTAACTTAATACCATCAAGTTCGCTAGGTAAACTTAATACCCTTTCTCAACTAATGTTTTTAACTTGATAGCCTCCGTCACTCGAACGTTAAATTTTTGTTAATTTTTTTTTACTAAAGTACCCTCATCTTTGCCGCCCCACTCTGTCCCCAAACCCTCATGTCCCCTCCCCCCCTCCCCCAAAAAACCCGCTACTGCCTGCTCCCACCCCTCGCCCCGATGGCAAGCCTGCCCAAGCCCCTTTGCGCACCCCCAAGCCCCATCGCGCCCCCCACCTCCGCGCTCCCCCACTGTACCCCCCCCCCCCCCCCCGTGCCCTTCCCAGACGCGCTTTGATCCCGTGCTAGCGCCCCGCCCCCTCCGTCGGCGGCTGCTGCTTGCTGTTGTGCCCCCCCTCCGGCTGTCCGCGTCGAAGAAAGAGTGGGGGCTATCGGAGAGAGAGGGGGAGAGAAATGGAAGGATATTTTTGTCATTTTTTTAGTTACCGTTAAGAAAAACATGGAAATAGTGTATTAAATGATGCCTATCAAAGTTGAGGATATTAAGTTAAAAATTTTGAATAGTTGAGGGTATCAAGTTGCAATCTAGCCTAAAAAAATTAACAAGTACATCAAATTTGAAAATAATATTTAGTAATATTTAGAAAAAAGTTGGTGATATCAGGGAGAGACTAATTAAAAGATTACTGCAAATTTTTATGAATAAATAATATAGAATGATAAAAATTATTATAAAATAATGTAGGGTATATTATTATATTAAAATAATTGTCAAAAAATAAATTTATGTAAAAATAAGTAATAGTTGTTTATTATTTGAGGATTGATGGTTTGGATTTGTAAATTTTTAAGGATAGAATAATATAAAAATAAAGTATTTTTAGTCCTCAAATTGAAGAGAGAAAAAAATGTGTTGGAGATGACCTAACAGTTTGGGGGCTTAAGTCACCTAGCAACATCACATCCTAACCTAAATTTCTGTGGGTCAGAGTTGTGTGGGTACATGATACGTACAAACAAGTATCTTTAAAACTGGACCGGAGCTCGATCCGAACAAGGCAACGGATCAGGTCAAACCGGATCAACTAGTTGGTTTACCTAGTGGTTCAACAATTGCGTTAACCTGAGTGGCCCAAGTTCATGTCCTTATGGACAATAATATTTACAAAAATATTTATTTACTATCATTGTTAAAAAAAGGGATTTTTTGACTTTCATCCCACTTATTAATACGACTTTGTACTTACATCACATTTTTTATTTTTTTAGATTTACATCCCACTTTTCGTCACTAAAAGTATTTTTCGTGACAAAACAAATACTTTTTGTGACAAAATGAATGTTTTTCGTGACGTGGGATGTAAGTCTAAAAAAATTAAAAAGAGAGATGTAAGTACAAATTCATATTAGCAAGTGGGATGAAAGTCAAAAAAATCTCTAAAAAAAAATCGTAGATCAATACTGATCCGACCAAAAAATCTAGCAACTTCCAGATCGACCGGTTGAACTGGTATGTCCAATACGATTTTTAAAACACCAGTACAAACTACATATAATGCAGATTTTTTTTTTTTTTTTTTTTATGCTTTATCCCTATTTCTCAACTTGCAATAAAGTCCATATATATCCACATCCAAATACTTCAATGTGCGACACAGATACATCAAATACCAACTTTATTATAACTAATGATCTTTCATGTCTCATCTTCACATAAGCTAATAGTAGTTAAATAATAATAATAATTAATATATCATCCTAATAATTATTCGTGTCTTCTTATATTATTTTAATATAAATTGAGGGCTAAAATATTATTAAGCGAAGAAACTTGTTTTGGCAGTGGATAGGGTGGGTTGTCGCATACTCCAAACTTGTGATTCCTCACTGACACATCCCCACTTCTTACAACTCCTAGGGTCACTCAATTTTGTAGCACCCTACTTCTTATCCCCGCAAGTGGAAGGGTTAGTGGCCAAGTGTTTTTTGTATACAAGTTCCAAACTATTTTTATTTTGCAAAGGTTGGCAAAAGTTAAATGTGTGATCAAATGAATATGAAAAATGGATATGGATATTGTTCTATTTGTTTTCGAATGAGACATAAATATGTGTACTATCTAAATATGGTAATGTTGTTAGCTCGATTGATATGTCAGCAATTCGTCAGTAAATAAAGCAAGATTTAGTTGCTGAGCCGGTTCTACCATGTTACTAAATTAGACTTGTGCCTAGGACCCCCCCCCCCCCCCCCCCCCTCTCTCTCTCTCTCTCTCTCTCTCTCTCTATATATATATATATATATATATATATAAGTGATTCATCTGCACTAATGGGTTGATAGAAGTGATCTCGGGAGCAACATGGTTTGCGAAAGCAAGAATACGATTTTGCGGATCAGTTTGACATATTTGGAATAAATATAATAATCAGAACTGAGGAAATAATCACTCCTCTGATAGGCAATGTTAATAATATAGAGTATGACACAACTAATATGAGCCCAATGAGTGATGTAAATCTATCTACATAATTGAGATGTAAGGCTTAAACCAGTATCAATGCAATTATATATATATATATATATATATATATATATATATATATATATATATATATATATATATATATATATATATATATATATAAAATTAACTTGTTAATTATTAATTAACCTAAGACCCTATGATTTAAGGGGAACAAGAATGATCTTGTTTTCTTAATTATTTAATTGACCTAGGACTCCATGATTTAAAGAAAAGAACAATCATCTCCTTCAAGGGTCCATGATTTAAGGGAAAGAACAATCATCTACTTTCCTTAATTTGCCTAGGATATGAGATACCTTGAGACAGTTTTGGGTATTTACATATACAAAAATATACAAATATCGATCACTAAATACTTAATTACCATATAAGACAAGTATACTATATACACAAAAAAAATAATGCAATTCGTACCTCCAAATTGTCCCTTCAAACTATCCCTCCCCTCCTTATGTGGCAGCATGACGTGACATGTTAAATAATATTATGTGTCATCTGACATGGTAGATGGCATGGAAAATTTTAACCCAAATAATCAATTATCCATTTTTTCCATATTAATATTAATATTATTGTTAATGCTAATATTAATGTTAATATTAATTTCAATTTTAATGTTAATTTAGTGTTAATTTCAATGTTAATTCTAATTTTAAATTTGTCATGCCATCTGCCACATTAATATTCCACGTCAGCTGCCACTTAAGAAGGGATGGTTTGGAGGAACAATTTGGAGGAACAAATAACATTTCTCATACACAAAAAGGACACAGTACGACATGGACATGACATAAATTATGGAATTACTATAGTGTCCTTTTTAAAGCATCATTGGAAGAAATATGATAAACATGGTAAAAAAATATTTTTGGTTACAATTTATTTTATAACCTTACCAATTTTGTCTTATTTTAAAAGCAAGCGCATTGCACCGTAAAATATTTTTTCTTCTTTCTAATATTATCAAAATATAGTTAAATTTTAAATTAAGATTTGTTGTATATATAGGATCCGGATCGAGAGTCCCGTTTTCGGAGCCCCGTCGAAGTCCCGTGCCCCTTGGCCGTTGGATTGCGCAGCTTCGCGTGGGCCCCGTGCGGACCCCATTCGATCCGATGGTGCAGGAGGACGGGACTTTGGCGGGACTCCGCGGACGGGTCTTTTGATCCAACCCCCCCCCCCCCCCCCCCCCCCCCCCCCCCCCCCCCCCACACACACACACACACACACCACACACATACACATATATATATATATATATATATATATATATATATATATATATATATATATATATATATATATATATATATATATATATATATATATATATATATATAAATTAAGATTTCTCAAAA
Source organism: Iris pallida (assembly GCA_029216955.1). Classification (NCBI taxonomy): domain Eukaryota; kingdom Viridiplantae; phylum Streptophyta; class Magnoliopsida; order Asparagales; family Iridaceae; genus Iris; species Iris pallida. The sequence goes on along the minus strand of JANAVB010010796.1, from coordinate 1,107,352 downwards.
TTTAATTTAAGTTTAGTTATAATTTGTTATGGATATATGTGAAAAAAAGAGGAGTATTCGATTATGCGGAAGAAAATGAAAAAAAGTTTATATAATTTGTTATGGATATAATACGGTTAAATTTTGAACAGTTTCGACATTATATAATAGAAGATTAGTAATTTTGATAGATAGAATCTTACCAAATTTATCTACTTAAAAGTCATATATATAGAGAGACGTTGTAGGGAGTTATTTGTAAAAGAGAGCATAATTGATAGTAGTAATGGGTGGAGTGAGGAGGTGGGTGGGGCTAAATCTGGCCTTTATCCGCCCACGTACACGTGCGAGGAAGAAGCCTTTCCTCCTTTTCAAAGCAACCAACAGGCCAAGAGGAGAGAGAGAGAAGGAAGAAGGTGAAGAAGAGGAGAGAGAAAGTTAGGGTTTCAAAGAGAGAGAATTAGGGTTTTGGTGGGAAATTAGGGTTTTTGGATGATTTTTGGCTCGACAGGGTCCTCGTCGTCCCCATGAGAAAATCGTTCAAGGACTCCCTCAAATGTCTCGAAGCGGACATCCAGCACGCCAACACTCTGTAAGTTCATGACTCCTTCTTCCTCCTCCTCTTCTACTTCTACGTTCGGTCGAGTTCTGGAACTTGTGGCGTCGATCGGTGCCGAAAAAAAGTTCCCAACTTTTTGATCAATTTGGTGGTGGAATTTTATGGTCCTTGCCTGAATTTCTGAAAAAAATTAACCTAATATTGTGTCTATTGTTTGATCAATTTGTAGGTTTCTTTTTTCTTCAATAAAGTTGTGATCTTTATCAACATCAAGATGTAATCACTTAGAGACAGAATTGAAAATCTTCTTTTTCCAAGAGTAAGAATAGGAATATTGTCCTTTGGCGTGGAAGTTTTTAAATCCAATTTCGTTTGAAATCTTTTATTTTTCTACTCAGCTTGGGAGTAAGCTCTAGAGAGTGCGAGAGAGAGATGTGATTTGAGTACTAAAATTCTTTTGTTGTCTGTAAATTAGGACTTCTGTTCAGTAATGGGTTGATTATTGTCGATACCAATTAGAGACATTGTTCACAATTGCAATGGAAATAATGTTTATGAGGTGCAGGGCCTCGGATTTTCCGAGGGAATACGATGGTGCTTGTATCCAGATGAGGATGTCGTACAGTCCCGCGGCACACATCTTTCTTTTCCTGGTCCAGTGGACTGACCTGCACGTTGCAGGAGCTCTTGGGCTTCTTAGAGTTCTGATTTATAAGGTTTGTGTGGTTTTATGTACGCGTGTGTTCAAGTTCATGCCTTTACCATCTGTTGACCAAAAAAGCTCTCCTAGTGCAGGTTTACGTGGACGGAACTACGACCATGTCGACCCATGAAAGAAAAGCAAGTATCAAAGAATTCTATGGTAACTGATCTTTTTTGGTTCCATTACCATTAGAGCATCATTAGTAGATGGAGCTCCAAAATGCATCTTGAGGCCCAAATTTATAACAAAAATAAATAAATCTAGAATGTGTTAGGTCTGTATGGGAATAATAGAAAACGATAAAATGACCTTTGGTCCCAAAGGATGTGGTAAAAAATTGATGTGGTAAAATAAAATGTAAATCTAGAATCTAGAAAGTGGTGCTCCAAATTGGGACTTACTATTCTACAAAATGATTTCCTACATTTTGAATCTAGAAATTCTCAGGCCCAACCTATAGCTCATGTGGGTGGGTTGGGCCTAAGAATCTAGACATTGAAACTTGGGATGGACCTTACTATTCAACCAAATGAGCTTCTAAATTTTGAATCTAGAATCTGGATTATGGGATGGGCCTTACTAATGATACTCTTAGAGGCTATGTTGCACAGACACGAATGCATGATACAAACACGGTGATGTGGACACGACATTGATTTTGGTGTCTCCTATCATATTATGGAGGTGGTGTGGACACGACATTGATTTTGGTGTGTCCTAGCATATTCTGGAGTGTCCTTGTCATGTTTGAGTCACATGAGACAACTTTGGACATGGCCCCAGTTTAGAGTGAATAAATACGTGCTTCTTAGGCCAGGGGTTTCTCATTTGAATTTTCAGTTTTGTTGACTCTCGTTCTTTGTTGGTGTCAGCTGTGATTTTCCCCTCTTTGATGCAACTGCATAACGGGATAACCGACATGGAAGAGAAAAAAACAGAAAGCAGTGTGTATGGAAAGGTACAGGAGGAGAGATGACGACGAAAGGAGGCACTTTTCAGATATAGATGCTGAAAGAGAGGAGGAATGTGGGATCTGCATGGAGATGAACAACAAGATTGTCCTGCCAAACTGCAACCATGCCATGTGTATGAAATGCTACCGTGAATGGTACAATCTCATCTCCCATATAAATTCTTATACATTGCTCTTCAACTTCAATGTAGTGAATTATTTAGTTTTTGGAATGTCATACTTGAGCCATAGGAGGCATCTTGTTCATATTAAGGGTTAGGATGAAGGGTTTTAACCAGTCGAGTAGTTATCATATATGGGCCAAGGTTCGATACGTCGGTGTCGGATTCGGTTTTGAAACCTTCCTATGAGTATCACGGTTTTGGACCCTTAAGTGTATCAGTATCGGCGGTTTCGTCAGGTTTGGCTTTTTCAATAGGAGTATCGCTCTTCGTTTTGGAAAGCCAAAAATGATAAGAAGTCTTTTAAAATTTGATATATTTAGACATAATTTTATATATTATAAGTTGTTTCTCGTTAGTTTTAAATGGAATAATATCACTTGCAATAAATACCATTGTTTATTTATTTGCCTTTAGACATAGTGCAACCACAATAAATAGTTTTGAACGAATAACATTAATATGGATGAATGTATCAGTATCGGCGGTTTCGACAGGTTTGGCTTTTTCAATAGGAGTATCGCTCTTCGTTTTGGAAAGCCAAAAATGATAAGAAGTCTTTTAAAATTTGATATATTTAAATTTTATATATTATAAGTTGTTTCTCGTTAGTTTTAAATGTAATAATATCTTAAATGTAATAATATCACTTGCAATAAATACCATTGTTTATTTATTTGCCTTTAGACTGCGTGCAACCACAATAAATAATTTTGAATGAAATAACATTAATATGGAGGAATGTTGTGAATTTATTTGTACCACTTTGACAAATGGTGATGGTTACACTTTATCAATGAGGAATCATATACTGTAACATTGTATTGTGCTGACACTTTTTCTATTCTGCTGTCCTTTTCGTTTAATTTTTATTTGCGGAATTGACTAAGAGATTCCAACGTCAATATCAGTCGGTAGCGGTCCGTATCGGATCGGGACATGCCAAAATTGTATATGTATCAGCCGTACTGAATCGGGTATCGTCCGATACCGTGAACATGGTATGGCCGGCCATATGGCTAATAGGTAGGTAATGTAGGAAGTGAGGACAATCAATAAGTAGTGAATTATCCATGTTGTGCTTGTTGACAGACACTTCAAAATAGGTCCCAATACCTTGTTATGGTGTTTGGATAATGCCGTGCATATTTGAATCCTTGAAAATGATTTGCCATGCACAATGTATTAGTTTATTTTTATTAATTTTATAAATATCAAATGTATATTGGTGAATACGTGTGTTAATGCAATGTCATGTGCTTGTTTTCTGCTGTTGTGCTTCATATAATATGCTTCAGATACCTATGCTAAGCATCTTACCCAGTTTATTCTTTGTCAGTTGCATTATTGCATCAATCTGCTGAACGCCACCTTGTAGTTGAGTTGGGAATCATGTTTTATGGATTATTTAATAGCTTCATGTGGTAGGCCACATTCTATTTCTTTTCCAATAATCAAATTATGTTGTTGCTGTTAAATACCTGCTCATTGGTGTTTTTAACAGCAAACTAGAACTGCAGACATCTAGCATCTCAATTATTGCTTAATTTGTTGAGACACTTACCAAAGCAATCAAAACAATTGATACTTGGCTAAAATGTTATGCTTTGTAGTATGTGATGCAGACACTAAATGTAAATATATTTGCTTTGGTAATCTTAAAATGTGTATGAAGCTTTATTTTAAACTCCTTTCGACACCCAGAGCTTCCTAGCCTGTCCAGCTAGCTTTGTATGGTCGTATGTTCCCATTTTAACTGGCCATTTGCTCCTTGTAGTGTCCTCTAAACAAATACAATTATTTTTTCTGCTGTTGAACCCAATCCAATTGTGTGCCAACATCATGCTATGTGCAACATCAAAGGACAATTTGCTCGACTTCTGAGATTGATTTATAGCTTTTTGCATTCCTTGCTGCAGTGCATATTACTAGTTGTTACAATGGACTCGGTCCTTGGCCTGCAGTTATTATCACCTTTTTGCTTTGGTGAAAATTGCTGTTGAAACTATAGTGAGGTATTTAGGTTGAGCCTGAATTGCCTTTGCTTTGGACTTTACATTCAGGTTGTGCCCTGTTCTTTATTCTAGGCCCATTTGAACTGCACTTGGATCCTTATTTCGCCCTTTCATTAGAGTACTCTCTATTAGTCGAGGATTCTATTCTTTTATACATAGGTACTTTAAACTCTTCACCAGATTATTACCTTCTACTGATTCTTACCTTTCTATTTGTAGCATATTGCACTTCATACCTACTTTTGTCGTCTTTAAACAAATACACAATTGTGATGCATTTTTTGTTATTGCCTTGCCTTGACTACTTGGTTTTTGAATCCAAGCTATGCAGGTATGTAGATCTTAAACATTTTATTGGACCATATGTGAAGATCTATTAAATGATGATAGCAAATTAAGTTACCCAGATTACATTATTCCTGCTCCTTTTGTACCTTCATTGCTACAGGAATCACAAGATTCTTCTCTAAAATAATTCATGCTACATTAGCAAACAAGGAGGTTGAAGGCATCAAGCATAGAAGAGAAAAAGGACAGAATGGTCCTTTCCAGGTACCAAGGAAAAGCTATATTCATATAAGAGTAAAAGAAACCCAAAACAAGCCAAAGAGGAATACCATTCCCAAAACATGGAAATACATTCATCTGTGACATGAGCCAAAGAGGAATGGCATTCCCAAACTCGTGGATGCTGGCTAGAGGATCTTACTATTTGCAAGCAAAATATTCAGCTAATGAGTACACAGTATTCCCGTCCTCATATTTGATAGTAAGTCGGTATTTAACGCCTCATTAAGTTCCCTACAGTTCCTTTCATCATTGTGATCCTCCTGGGCCTAGCTATTTTTTGTTAAATGAAGTTGAACCCGCATATATAGTGATATATGCTAGATGTGTGTGCTCTAAAAAGCAGGCTCGGCGGCTAGCCTAGGTTCCTAGGATTCCGTTGTCAGCCCGATTTTTAATTAACAAAGCTGATTACCTCCTATTTTGCTCTTTTTTTTGTATATTGGAGGGTAGATGTTAATACTTGGTTTGGTTCCTTTCTGCTATTCTTTCCCACTTCTATTTCCTTTTCTCGACCAGGCCCCTTTCAACCCAAGTTGTCTCACCTATAGCTCGGGTTGCCCGACCTATTTTCAATACTAGGTGCTTGCCTGATCTTAGTTTCCTTATGGTCCCACTTAAGCATTTCTAGACCCATATGAATACTGCTTGGTTCTTTCATTAACATGCTTGCTTTTTACGAGGTAAGTGAATACTTGATGACTAGTGGTAGTAGTTGGTTCATACTTTGTTAGCATAATTTTTTGTTTTCTATTTTGTTGGTTGTTTGAATTTGTTACAGCTACACTTTAATTGCTTGATTTCTATTGAATGTTCAGCCTAGTCCTCGGGAAAAAAAATCTTGTAATTGTTGTGACACCCTAATTCAATTTAAAATATTATGTTTTTTTTAGTAATTTAGTTTTTATAATATTGGAAATGCCAATACCATCTTGGTCCTGCATAAGCTCCATCTAGGCCCCGAGGTTAGGCAATCTCCTACTGCCTACTGCCACTTCCGTCTTTCAAACGATCCGTGCTAAGAGTGTACTGTTTGTTCTGCTAAGTGTGTACCATTTGTTCGTTTTCTACTCTATATACCTTTGATATCCAATGATTAAGAGAAATTTGTCGCCACTATAATACTGATCTGTGAGATTTCATTCGTTTTCTACTCTATATACCTTTGATATACAATGTATGCCAATGCCCTGGAAGATGCATCAGTGTAAGAACTAAGTAGAACATCAGGCAGACAACAGTATGTTGGTTTGATACAAAAGTGGGCTGTGCTTGTTATGATGGTTGCTTTAAGTGTAGTACTAACCACTGAGAGGAGCTTTCTTTCTTACAAGTTAGACTAGGTTTGTTAATTGAGCCACATGTTTGTTAATCAAGTTCACATTCGTTAAATTTCTAAAGCCATTAGAAAAAAGATTTTGTTCTGTTGGTATTCGCTCGCTGCTCCCATTTTTTTGAGACTCAGACTTAAACATTATTTGCAAGTTCCTATTAACTTTGGTCATTTATAAGTATTGTGCTTTTAAGATGTAGTTTAACTGTTGACGAGACCTCTTGTAGTCATACAAAACATGGAACTTCCCTTGGCAGGGATGTTATTTAAGATTTGCTGATATGGTAGAATAAACTCTATTTACTACAATTGCAGGCATTCAAGATCACAGTCTTGCCCCTTCTGCCGTGACAGCCTCAAGAGAGTAAACTCGGGTGATCTGTGGGTCTTAACTGATAGCAGGGATATAGTTGACATGTCAACAGTGTCGAGAGAAAATCTGAAGCGTCTCTTCATGTACATTGACAAGCTCCCTCTTATTATCCCAGATTCCATCTTTGACGACTTTGACGACTTTGACTCGCACGTCAAATAGCAGATGTTCAGGTCCAGTGTCATAACCAAGGTCATTCTTTCAGTTAGTGAATAGCTAGCTGATTGGTTTATGCGTCCCTTCTGATTTCCGTTCCTAAGCTTATGCTTTGGCAGAGCTTCAGTTATCTCCGAGGAAAGCTGAACATCTGTATATTGTGCTCAGGTGTTGTAAATGGCTGTACAGTTTTAAATTCCACTTCTGCCTGTTAATAAACCAAGTCTAACTTGCTAAATGTATATATTTTCCATATAAGCACTACCTACAATATCGCCAATTAGATAATAACTCGGAAGAAAGTTGTAATGTGGTTCATCTCTCTCTTCTTCAGTGTGCCATGTGCTTAATGCTGCCACTTTTATAACCGAGGCCTGGAATGTCTGTATAAAGGATTGAATATAATTTGCCTATCCTTTTGTTCATAATGTGGTTGTTTAGAATGCAAAATTTTCAGAATAATTGACTACGGACCATAGTTGAGCTGCTGATGAATGATTGTAGTAGAAGACATGTCACATTCCTGGTTATTCTTTGTTTGAAGCGACTTTTCTGAGACATGCTAGTTTTTTAATATGGATATTATATGCAAAAGAAAAGTGGTAGCTGGACTATGTATTTGTGTGCTGATGATACTTCATATCTTTAATTAAGTTCATAGCATTTTGGAGATAACTTTTTGTATTATATTTGAGACTAATGTAACAAGATTTCCAACCCGCCCCCCCCCCCCCCCCCCCCCCCCCCCCCCCTCCCCCCCCCTATATTGACACTTTTGGAGAGACTTGTAGACTGTCGATTAGGGATGTCAGTAGAAACCATCTACTCCAACTTGGAAATATAGGCTCGCCGCCTTCGTTTCCATCTTTACCTCCACATAAAAACATGAGTCCACTTTTGCCTAGCTCCACATAAAAAACATGTTAGTCCACTTTTGCATAGCTCCACATAAAAACATGTTAGTCCACTTTTGCCTACCTCCACAAACACGTGTTAGGTATAAAGTGTTAATAATGTTTACTTCAGCTAATAGCACATTCAACAGGCAACCGGTTGAGTATTGTATTTGGAGCGATTGGATGAAGCTTTGTATTTTTAGAAATTCACTTTCCATTCCTTCTATATGGAAAAGTAATTCAACATTCTTATACCCATATTTGGTTATGTTGGATATGTAGGTCGAAGAATTCAATTTTTCATTCACATGTTTGGTTCAGACATAAATATGAATCTTAATTTATTTAGTTTTTCATAAATATTATTTCATTAATTTCATAATGTCTCTATTATCTAAAGTTACATTTTGGGATAGAAGTTAAAATTTTAAAAATACAACAATAGGAAAATGATGCTCCTCATATTGCCCTCAATTCTCAATCCTAGACATATCAAATATGGATAAGGAATCCATAATCCATTTCCAAGCCTCCAAAACTTGAATCAAACACCCCTTAGGGTCTGCTTGGTAATGGTGTTTTCACCGGTTTTGGGGTATTTTTTGAACCGACCGTTTATGAAAATCCATGCTTGTTAATTTTTTTTGAGGCACTGGTTTTCGTCGGCTCAAAAACCCCCAAAAATCGGTGTAATGTATTTTTGGGTGGCTTTGTAAACACCCCAAATCGACAGGTTTTGAGCGGCTTTATTTTTTTATTCCATTTATATCTTCACAAAAATAGATATAATTATAACTACCGATACCCTTCCCTATTTAATTTATTCGTGTAAAAAACTTTCAGAACCGCTCGTTAGTGAATTACCAAGCATGGATTGGACTGGTTTAAAAGCCGCTACTTAAAAACCATCCAAAATCGGACCCCTCGTAACCGCTTATAACCGGTACTCTAAAAATACCTCATAACCGCTACTCCCATAATTGCCAAGCAGACCCTTAGAGTCTTGGAGCTTATCTTCATATCCACATTCACTTGGGGGCCATTTGATTGCATGTAAATGCTATTATTATAGCATGAATCGTAACATTTACACAAATTTTAGTGTGTTTCACTGTAATTGGTGCAATCTACTATTCAAATTGGTTACAACTCCATTTATGCAACAAATGATGCGATAATTTTTTATTTACATGCAACCAAACAACCCTTTAGCTTCGTCCAAATCCACCTTAAGTTGGGATTGGTGGATTGGAGCTCTGCCAGACCCGACTTTATTTGCATCTCTAGTCTGGATGCCCATTGAAGCAAATTAATAGTAAGCTTACTGAACATTTGTGTTCCTAGGGGACCTTATCTGTTTTGAAATGTTAGTGATGACAATATACCTTTCAAGTTGAAAGAAAAATTACATGATACAACTACAATGTCAACCACCCTTTATGGATCGTACCATATATTGAAATGAGAACCAAAATTGACGATGAACGAATCATAGTCTGTTGAGGGTGAACTAATCATATATTCTCATTGTAGAGGACTAAACTCGACCGAACTTCATATAAGACTTCCTAGCATGATTGTTAGGCCCCACCCCCAAACTATAGGAAGCCAAGTGCGTTGGTCAACTATAAACGATGTGGACACCAGCCCAGCATGATATATTGTAAGCACCCTAATTTTTGAGATTTTTATTTTATTTTATTTAATGTGATTTTTATTTATTGAAGTATATTTATATTTAAATTTTGATTATAAATATAATTTGTCGTAGCTTTGATTTTTGAAGCGTAGCATTAGCCAATTTCTTGAAACAAGCTCTATATTCGTGTTTTAGAAGAGTCCACCTTCATTTTGGTATATTATGTTCCACTTAAATATATTTTCTTGTACTATACTTTTTATGTACAATTTTTGGGTCAAAATGGTCATCTCTAAATTTGACGTATTTTTCAATTCCGATTTGAGGCCCAAACCCGATCCAAACTTTTCGACCAAATATATGGTTTTAACCTATTTTGAGCATATTGTACACATGCCAATGCTGTTCCACTCAATTGAGTTCCCATGTGCTATTTACTTTCAAATGACACACAAGACCCAAGACTTTTGGAGCATATTTCGGTTCAATAAATCATATCGGCGTAAACTAGTTCAATTAGCATTGGTAGAACATATACTAGGTTGGCATAACCTATTATGATTAGTTTAGATATATTTTATTTAGATTTTGTACAACCAAATAGGTCTAAACCCAATTAAATATTTCGTTTCCATTTTTGGAAATAATTCAAATCTTTTGAATATGCAATCTTACGTATCTTGTAGAATATTGATCAAATCTCAACCAAATCCTACCAAACCTATTCCTATCAAATACCAACCCTTAAAATATTATATATATATATATATATATATATATATATATATATATATATATATATATATATATATCGCATAAAAAATATATATCGCATTTTTGTCGGCCCCATATTTCTTTTCTCCCCAAAAACCGAGAATTCTTATTTTCTTTTCTATTTTTGCACATATGTTTCTACATAGAAACCCAACTTTTCGACCACCTTCAACCCTTCTACCACCTTCATATCGACCCTAAAAGAATCCCCTAACAACCCAACACCTTTTCGAGGATCCATGAAGTCCCGTTTGGTCGGTACAAGGAGTGGAAGGCACCCGAAGTCGATCGAACTTGTGCTGAATTCGTCACAACAGGTAGGCTGACTCGTACACGAGGTTTCATATACTTTTTTATGTCTGTTTATCGTGAAACCAAAACTAACGCGAAGCCCTACGTGTCTATTTTCATCTCCAATTGGCCACCCACATGGTTCCTATGGTTATCCGGGACGTCTGTTTCTCTACAGGGTGTCCAGACTGAACCAATTCTTTAATTATGGCTATATAGGCACTTTGTCGTAGCTTTAATTTTTGAAGCACAACATTGACCAATTCCTCGAAACAAGTTCCATATTTTTGTTCTAGACGAGTCCACCTTCATTTCGGTATATCATGTCCCACTCAAACATATTTTCTTGTACTACATTTTTTTGCACAACTTTTGGGTCAAATGACCATTTTACCCTTCGTCATAATTTTGATATACTTTTCCCATTCCGATTTGAGGCCCAAACCCGATCCAAACTTTTGACCTATTATATAATTTTGATCTATTTTGAGCCTACACACATGCCAATGGTGTCCCATTCAATTGAGTTTCCATATACAATTTATTTTCAAATGGCTCACAAGTCGAAACTAAAGACATATTGGACTCAAATCGATCACGAAAATTCCACAGACCCAAAACTAGTCAAAGTAGAGTTCGTAGAGCTTATTCTAGGGTGCCCTAACCTCTTACTCCTATTCTAGATTGATTTGTGTGAATTAGTATGCAACCACATTAATTAAATCTAATTTAAATCAAATCCTATAACCACTTTCCTACTTTGGACCCAATCAAATCTCTTTTAGATACACCTTTGATTTAAACCATCAAATCTCAACCAAATTCCACCAAACCAAAACTAAACCCTCTCAAATATTTTATCCCTCACGTATCATGCGCCCTTCCCTTTTTCGTGCATATTATATATATATATTAAATATTAAAACCGAAAGCACAAGTTCTTTTCCTATATTTTTGCACATATTTTTCACCTATCAAAAACTCATCATCTCGACCTCTTACAACCCTCTTACCACCTTCATATCGACCTAGAAAACCCCCAACACTCCGACACCTTTCCGAGGAGCCTTAGCCCCTAACTTGGTAGATATGATACGCGGAAGGCACCCGAAGTCGACCGAACTTGTGCTGAATTTATCACAGCAGGTACGTTGTTTACATCTAGGGTTTCATGTACTTATTTACCTCATCTTTTTATGAAACTAAAACTAATGGAAAGATCTTTATGTCTATTTTTATTTCCAATTGGTTATCCACACAGTTCCAAACGATTTTTTCGTGACGTCAATTCTACGACAAGGTGTCCAGAATAGATCAGATATGTTACGAGTAAATTTTTGCCTACTTTCGGTCAGATTCGATCTTCCTAATAATTTTTATAAGAAACTAGACATCAAGAGCTTTCCAGAACGTAACTTTTTGCTGAGTTTTGAGTTCGTTTAATATTAAAATTCTTAACATTTGTCGTAAGACAGTAACTCTAAAAATTATGTGTTCTTTGTATCCGAAAGCCTTGATACTTCATATATCCTTACTAAATTATTTATTGTGCAAGGTTTGATGTTAAAAACAATATTTTAACTAATTCTTGTATTTTTTTTTCTTTCTAGAATTTAATAGTGTTAATTATTTATTGTTTCGGGACTGAATTAGTAGGCCAAATGTGGTATTAACGATGTAGTTTCAACATGAGGCTATTGTGATTGAGTTTCCACCATAAAATAATATTGTTAGTAATATAAAAATATTTATAAGTATTTTCTAGAAATTAAATTATTATTTTAATTAGTTATAAATTATTTATATAAGGAAGTTGGTACTATATATGTGATATGGTGTTGTACTGACATCATGATGACTATTGAGTATAGATATTAATCTAGTCTATATATGGTAAGTCGTTAGAAAGTATTAATAATAGAGTATTATTATAGGTAAACTTGGAGGGAGTAACGAAGACATCGGAGTTGGTCAGGCATACACTCAGACAACGATTATAGGCAAGTATACCTTGCCAACTTTGTACAGTTTATTTACATGCATGCTTCCTATTATTCTTTCTTGTTCATGTCTCATTTTCTATTATATACTTGCAGCCTTGTCATGATTATTTCCATGTCTTGTACCTTTTATCACTTGCCTTTATCATTATTGTATATTTGTAGCACTTGCTTCCTAAATTTTATTTTATTTATTTAGGGTTTCTTTTGGAATCACAAGGAGGTCATAGCTAAGTCTATAGGGCCAGTATTGTTAGCCCAATAATTATATCATGTTTTTGAATATGGCTAATCAATTAAGTTTAACTATCGATGTCACTAATATTCTTGTAATCACTAACACGTTGCTACTTAAACTTAGCATTATCCTAAATATTCTATATCATATTGCTATGCTTGTATCATATTGCTTTGTTTGTCTAACATGTACTTGTAGACATGCAGTAAGCATGATCAAACTTTGTCAAACCAGGACATATGCAAGAGAATTATTAATGGGCCAAAGACGGTGTTGGCGAAGCCACCGAAAGGTATTCAGATTTCCAGATCTGTTTATCTTTGGATGACCGCCGTCAAGTAAAAAAGGCGTCTTCAAGTCTGCTCAAATATTTGAAGAAAGGCGTCATCAAAGGGCTATTGGTTTTCCTATTTTATCAATGTAATTTTTTATATTTATTGAGTCTAGGAATACGATGTACACTGCATCGTACTGGCAAATAGGCTACCCAAGAAATGTTTTCAAAATATCCTTTCATTTTGAAAACAAGCCCACTTACAAAAGTCCAAACTACTTCCTAACTGTTTGACTTTTCAAAAAGCCCAAAAACTAATTTGCAAACACCCTAATAGAACCCTAGCAGAACTCGGCCCGAATTCGGCCAGAGTTCGACCAGAGTTCGGTTAGTGAACGTTGTATTTTGAACTTGGTCTTCCTACAGTTACGGATCCCAACGAAATTTTCTCATAGAGTTCTGCCCGAATTCTGCCGAATTCTGTCAGAATTCTGCCTTTGAAAAAACTATAAATAGAGAAGGATTTCGATCATTTCAATTCACTCATGCACCAATTCACTTTCATATCTCTTCTCTATAAGCCTACTACTTCTTCCAAAGTATTCTGAGCTATTAATTTTCAAATCCCAAGCCAGTTACAATCCTCTAGTCGATTTGCCAGTGCGGTACGGTCTAAAAGTTTCAGAGCGATTGTAATCAGAGGCTTGATTGAAGATAGACACTTCACAATTGAAGTTGGTCGAGTACTTTGGATTAAAGCTCGCGTTGTAGAAGTTGCAAGAACTTCGGATGAAAACTTGTGGTGATTTTCCATAGTGGATTCAACTGGAAGCTAGAGTTCTTCCGACTGGACTAGTCCTCTCAAGAGGGAAACCAGTATACATCCTTGTGTTTGCGTTTGCTCTCTACTCTCTACTTTTCATTTACATATCTGTGATATATATATATATATATATATAATATTATATTTTTTTTTTTTACTAACATTATTTAAATAGTTAATTTTCGCTGCCTACTCTATTCACCCCCCTCTAGAGTATTGTGCTTTACAACTCGTTCCTACAATCGGTCCTACAATTGGTATCAGAGCGGGTTCTCTTTATATAGGTATTGTTATCATACCAATTGTCCCTACAATTGGTATCAGGGCAAGTGCTCCTTCTAGAGATGTTATTGCAGGTGCTCCTTATAGAGATATTATTGCTTATACCAATTGCTCCTTTAATTGGTAGCCTAGCAAGGACTCTATTATTTGGCTTAACATCCTTGGAGCAGATCCTCATTATCAGAGCGGGTTATACAGGTAAAGCGAGGTAATACTGCTATTATATTCTTATTTATTAAAGCTGTTACATAGATCATAGTATCACATATGGCAAGTATGTACTTCACAACTGAAGAGCAATCCTCAAATAGACTCCCACTATTTGATGGAACAAAATATAGTTATTGGAAGACACGGATGAGCTTCTACCTGAAGTCTCTAGATTTTGACTTATGGTCAATTGTTGTCAATGGCTACAAAAAGCCTACTATCACTTCTATTCTTACATCCTCTATAATCAACAAGCCTTATTATAGTTACACGGAGGAAGAGAAGAAGTTAGCTAGCCTTGATGCAAAAGCTATACATATATTTTATTGTGCTGTAGACACAAATGTATTCAATCTTATTACTACTTGCACAATATCTCATAAAATTTAGAAAGTTCTTGAAGCTACTTATGAGTGCAGGTATGAAAGCAAAGCTAGCAACTCTAGAGAGAAGGATAGTCTTCATAATGATGCAAATATGCATGATGAAATTGGGATTTAAGGTACAACATAATCCTTTATACAAAGAAGCTTGTATGTGACAACTATAAGAAGATAGACCACATCCAAGAAGATTGTACTACTGCTAGAAAGGAGAGTCACTACGAACAATCAAATGAAGGAAGATCATCATCTCACAAGTACACTAGCACGAGCATATGGTGTGAAAGCGAAACAGAGTTTCTGAAGAAGAAGAAGAAGATTATTAGAGGAACGAGTACTTACACCCTTGGTAATCTCACCAATTACCAAGTCCTTTAGATGACTAGCCAAGAATCTCATCTCTTTTGGTGTAGTCTCAAGATTGTTAGTTTCGGCTTCTTTGCTTGGAGGTTCATCTGATGCCTGATGTGATGGTTCTGCATCTTTGTGTGAAGGTTTGCAGTAGCTGTACTTGGTGCGATTATGTCTTCATTGTCATCATCGTCTAAGTGTTGATTTAGCTCATCAAACTTGACGTTGATAGATTCTTCAATGATCATAGTTCTTTTGTTGAAGACTCTATATCCTTTGCTCTTTGCTGCATAACCTAAAAATCACTACTAAAATAACCCAGATTAGCGACGTCAGGAGACGTCGCTAAATACAAAATACGTCGCTAATAATGATTTGCGACGTATTTAGCGACGAAAAACTTACGTCGCTTATAGGCAAGTCGCAGATGATACTTTCGTCGCCGAACGTCGCTATTTGCGACGCGGCGTCCATTGTCGCTAGACGTCGCCAATGAGCGACAGAGAGCGACGTACCAGTACGTCGCCAATAGCGACGTAAAGCGACCACTAGCGACGCTTCAAAAGTTTATAAATGATGACGAGGCATGGCATCCACGTGGCCACGTGGACAACGTAGCGACGTATATTAGCGACGTCGAGCGACGTAACGTCGCTAGTTAGCGACGGATAGCGACGTCTATATGACGTCGTAGTACGTCGCAGAACGTCGCTATACGTCGCTAATGTTAAAAAAAATTTAAAAAAATATAATTGATATTTTTGTTATGCTGTGTTTCTGTGTTTACAGTGTGTGTGAAGTGCAGTGTTCGAACCATCGACAGTTTCGCTTACTGTTCTATGTTTTATCTTGGATAGAAAGAGCAACAGTTCAGGGTGAACTTCTCAGAGCTTCCTCTTCACGTCCTTCACCTTCTCGGGAACCTTTACGACGTCCGAGAAAGTGAAGGACGTGAAAATGAAGCTCTCAGAAGTGCACCCTGAACTGTTGCTATTTCTATCCAAGATAAAACATACAACAGTAATTGAAACTGTCGATGGTTCCGAACACTGCATTTCACATTCACTGTAACACAGACACACATCATAACAAAAATACACAATATTTTTTTTTAAAATTTCGGCAGCACCTCCTTTGTATATCAGATCATCGCTTATAACCCAGCGTAGGTATATTTGTCATCCCGTCGCAGATATCACAAAGTATATATCACAGTGCAAAGTAAATATCACAGACACACATCCTCACAAACATCCAATAGAGTCAAATAAAAATGAAAGATGATAAAAAGTCTCCCACCAAGTGTATAAACAACAGTGTATGAATAAACAATTTGCCCATAGGGCCAATACATACAAGTCATAAAAAACCAATAAAATCACTGCGGACCCCTGTCGCGCAACTGGAATAGAATGTAGTCATACTGCTCCTGGGTGAGCTGTACCGTAGGAGCAGTAGGAGGCAGTACAATGTCTGGAGTCGGCGCCGGAGGCAGTACAGTATCTGGAGTCGGCGTCGTCGATGGACCCGGAGGACGTACCTGCTCCAGCTCTCGCAGTCGCTCACCATGCGCAGCAAGGGTACTCACCACCTTCTCAGTATACTGAGCGAGTGAGAGAGAAAGGCTCCTCTGTGATCCGTCCAGCTCGACCTGTCTACGCTCTGTGCGCTGCGTAGACTCGTGAGCTCTGCGTTGGTCAGCTGCAGCCTGATGCAGACTCATCAGCTCCTGTATACTGCGCTCGACCGCATCAAATCGTCCGGTGACGATCGGAGGGTCGGATCGTCGCTCGACCGCATCAGAAATCTGCTGCTGCAACTCGCGACGCAGCTCCTCGATCTGACGACGAACATCCTTAGCTCGTGACGACGCCTGCGTAACCGGAGACTGCGCACTGACAAAGGGGGCCCGGGATGACTCCGAAGCCAAATACGCGCCGTAGGATCCCGTACTGTAGTACGTACCCTTCTGAAGACCGCCAACGACGGTCATCCAGAGCTCGTCCGGTGATGGCTCTGCAGGCAGCTGGAAGGAAGTACCAGCCCCTCCCTCTGCTTGTGCACTAGCAGCAGCAGCAGCATCAGCCGCCTCCTTCTGTAGCCGAACAAACTCGGCCTAGAACATGTTTGCTAACGTGTAAGTGTTTACTAAAGTCTATATTGATATCTATTTTCCTGTTTTCTAAATTATAGTCAGTTAATATAAAGAATAGAACGTACATATGCCTGCGTCGCCCTCTCGTCAATGAAGTCCCCAGCCCTCCGATGGATGACCAGGAAGACGGTCACCATGTTCGGGTCCTCACCCTTCTTTATCTGTTAAAATATATTATCTATTATTAGTATTAAACATTATATCGAACTATATATAAATTAATGTCCGTCATAGAAAATGTACCAGACGACGAAAATGCTCCGTCATCGGAATGGAGCCACCACACCACTTACCGACGCTCGATCGCGCCACCTTGGCCTTCTCAGACCGCTCATGGTACTTGGGCTCGCTGAATCTAGCCTTCATCGCAGTCCACTGCTCTGGCGTAATCCAACACTGGATCGGCTGTCCGGAGCGATCACGACGCTTCTGGTCGTCGATTGCATCACGGATGAGCTTAGCTATGACGGCAGAAAATTGGCCCTCGATCCTCGTCGCCCGGTGTGGTGGATAGAAATAGGTCCTCTACAAGAAGTAAAATACAAAAGTTGTATAATATACACAAATGATTATTAAAATTTAAAAATAAACAAATTTTTTACCTTGAAGTGGGCGAACCAAAAGGCCTTCCTATCTGCGGGAGCATCTGAGTAGTTGAGCCAAGGCCCACCATAGTTCTGCCTCACAAATGTCTCCAGCTGTCTCTGTACTGCAGAAGGCCGATATCTATACAATAATAATTTTTCATGAATATATATGTACATATAATCATTTGAGAAATATATAATAATTAATTAACTTACTTCATAGGCCCGTCCGTCCAAATCTCCATACGCGTCTCGCCCGGGGGAGCGCATGGAGGGTCGCTCTCACCTCCTGCCTGGGCAGGATCAGTCTGATCGCCGTCCTCCATATGATCGGCGTGGGCTCCCTCCATAGAGCCGTCGACAGTAGGAATGCTGGACGGGGGATCAGGGATGCTGGACCGCGGGATCAGGAAGGCTGGACGACGAGGAAGGAGTCGCCAACCTGCTAGAACTGCCCTGTCCCGGTAATGGACCGGGAACAGAACGGTACACTGGCGTACTCGGAGATGAGGATGAGGGTACGGAACTGCCCTCTCCATCCCCAGCCCGAGGCTGACGGGGCTGCCTAATATATAATCCTCTGCGTCGTCCAGATGGTCTAGTCATACCTGACAATAAAACATATGACAATAAAACAAAAAAATATATTTATATGATAGACATCACAGAAGTGTCACAGAAGTGTCAATAAAAGTGTCAATAAAGTGTCACTGAAGTGTCACAGATTTATATGATAGAAGTGTCACTAAAGTGTCAAATATGATGATAAAACAAACGTACAGATTTAATCCTCTTCTGAAAATTCATCTAGTTCGTTTAGCTCATCTACTTCTTCTTCTTCTTCTTCTTCTTCTTTCTGCTCTACATCTTCACTTTCATCTGCATCTTCCTCTTCAGATAATTCTACTTCTTTTACACAATTAGATGTGTAATAGGGAACTTCCGTCGTGTCCACTTCTATAATATTTATTACAAGAGGTAGTTCATCCTGTTGATAAGCTATATCGTCAACCTCAAAGGTATTTCTAGCTTTGGTCTTGCATACTACCCACCAGTCCGACCTTGTTGTTTTCCGTTTAGGATAACTTGTGAAGTACATGAGCTGAGCCTGACTTGATAGGACAAATGGTTCATAGGCTTGATATCGACGCCGATAGTTTATATCAACAAGACCGTGCTTGTCTACTTTCCAACCTTGACCTTCAATCGGATCGAACCAATCACACCTGAATAACACAATCTTAGCAGGCTCTATTCCATAACTATATGTCAGCTCCACGATCTCCCGTAACACGCCATAGAAATCGTTGCCCGCATCAACATCTTTGTAGTTCGAAGATCTGATACACAAACAGCTGTTTTTGGTGGAATCGAGATCCACAAAGTTGTCTCTGATCGGGCAAGTTGTTGACTTGAACCTAAACCCATTAACACAGTAGCTTGGCTATATTTTTGCAGCATAAATTGGTCCCTTGGCTAGCGTTCTAATAGACTCATTCTCAAGTCTTGCGTATGGACGATCGACCTAAATACCACGAAAGAAGCAATTAAGCTCATTCTCAATCAAGTGCATATACAAAAAGGTAATTACAGAGTTCTCAAGTCTTACATATGCACTCAACCATGATGGAAAATAATGCCTCATTTCTTGTTCTAGTTATTCTTCTGTTATGTGTGGCCTATCCGATCTCACATCATCATTAAATATACTGAAAACAACATCGTTCAATTAATGTAATAGTATAATAATTAACACTATTAAAATAATATAGACGTATTAATTACTTACCCCTCCAGTTTCTCTACTTCCTCCTCGTCGCAGTTGAGTAATACATACACCTGAGCAGCCCTTAGCTCATCATCGTTCAGATATCTCTTTTTCATCTTACCCGATGGCTTTCCTGGAGCATTGAATACCTTCAGTATTGTATCATTACTTTCATGATCTCCCTCGTCATTTCTGGAAGCTCTCGTTCTATTAGTTGCAACATAAGGCTTGAAATACATCGAACAAAAGTTTGTAATCTCCTCGAGAACATAGGCTTCACAAATAGAACCCTCGACCCGTGCCTTATTTTTCACCTTTCTTTTTAGGTGATTCAAATGTCGCTCGAACGGGTACATCCATCGATATTCGACGGGTCCACCAACACGTGCCTCATAGGATAGATGAATCGGTAAATGCTCCATAGAGTCGAAGAATCCAGGAGGAAACACCCTCTCTAGCTTGCATAGTGTTACCGTAATGTCCTTCTCTTGCTTTTCTAGACGATCAACGAGCAATTTCTTAGAACAAAGATCCCTGAAGAATATGCTAAGCTCCGTCAATGGATCCCAAACTGCCTGCGGTAAGAATTCCCGAAATACAATCGGAATTAACCTCTCCATGAATATGTGACAACCGTGGCTCTTCATACCCGTCAATTTGTTTTCCTTCGGATCGACACATCTTCTCAGATTTGACACATATCCGTCTGGAAATTTTAGGCCCTGGATCCACCGACAAAGTCTCACTTTATCCTCCTTGTCCAGCGAGAAAATTGACTTCGACAGGAACTGTTTTCCATTCTGCTGTATCAAATGCAACGCAGGGCGTTTGTATATTTTTTCTAAGTCCAACCTGGCCTTGGGATTGTCTTTCGTTTTTCCCTTTACGTCCATCACAGTATTAATTATGTTATCAAACACATTCTTCTCAATATGCATGACATCAAGATTATGTCTGATCAGATTGGTACTCCAATATGGCAGATCCCAGAATATGCTCCTCTTTGTCCAGTTATGAACTCTACCAAATCCATCGCACTTGTACCCAGTTGTAGGATCTTCTATAGCACTTGGAAAATCTTTAACCTCCTCCCATATCGTGGCTCCGCACCACCTTGGCGGTGGATCACCCTTCTCTACAACGCCGGTACGGAAAGCATTCCTGTTCCTTCTGAACGGATGATCTTTTGGCAGAAATTGCCGATGACAATCAAAGAAGCACGGTTTTCCGTCGTGTTTCAAGCGGAAAGCCTTACTACGGTCCATGCAATACGGACATGAGAGACGGCCATGAGTGCTCCATCCAGATAACATTCCATAGGCCGAAAAGTCATTGATGGTCCACATAAGGGTTGCCTTCATCTGAAAATTCTGCTTCCTGGAAACATCGTACGTGTTAGCGCCTACTTCCCATAACTGATTCAACTCATCTATCAAAGGCTGTAAGTACACGTCAATGTTCCTCTTGGGATTGTTCGGACCAGGAATTATAACGGTTAGAAATATGTACTGAGTCTTCATGCACATCCAAGGCGGTAGGTTATACGGAGTGACAATCACAGGCCAGCACGAATACTGGGATCCCGAAAGACCAAAAGGAGTAAAACCGTCAGAAGATAGTCCCAACCTGACATTTCGCGGATCTGAAGCAAAATCTGGATACACTCGATCAAAGTGCTTCCACGCTTCTCCGTCGGATAGGTGATCCAACACTCCTTCAATCTGTTCTCGCATGTGCCAACTCATATTTTCGGCCGTCTCTTTCACCATAAATAATCTTTGCAACCGCGGCGTTAAAGGCAACTAGTGCATTGAATCGGTCGATCTTCTTGCACCGGTAGACCTTCCTGTACTAGTTGTCTTATAGCGATCAGCACCACAAAATCTGTACACATCTGCGTCCTTGTCGTCTTTGTAGTACAACATGCACCCATTGCGACAGGAATCGATTTTCTCGTATCCCATCCAGAGCGATCTCACCATCCTCTTAGACCGGTAGAAGTCTTTAGGCAACTTAGCACCCGCCGGCAAGATCTCTATAATCAACTCCAACACTCGGTTGTAGCATTTTTGCGACATGTTAAAATCTGACTTAATGCTCAACAGTCTTGTAACTACCTCCAACGGTGAATGATCCTCACAACCAGGATACAATGGAGTCCTTGCATTCTCCAACAACTCCATGAACTGTGCAGCATCGGCGTTCGGTGCCTCCTCAGGTGCATCATAAACGAAACTAGGCCCCGCAGTGTCGAAAACCATGTTCACGCACCCGTCGTCGTATGCATGATTATCTGAAACAAAATTAGGTCCCGCATGCATATACGGCTCAACATAAGGCTCCGGCTCTGATGCTAAAGACATAAGTTCTCCGTGTGCGGTCCACTGATAGTAATTAGGCGTGAAACCCCTCGAGTACAAATGATATGTCACTTCCACTTCTGGATAATATTTCACGTTATGACATTTCACACACGGACACTTAATTTTGGTGCCGTCCATGTACTGAGAGAACGCCTTAGCAAACTGCAGGAACTGCTCTACTCCCGCTATGTATTCATCCCGCACACCACACATATCATCAGGACGACGATTGTACATCCATGAACGATTCCGCAAGTAGTAATTCATATCCATTTGGAAATAATTCTGCAAAGATGGACACACATTATCCAACAGGCACAAATTCGTATATTATGTCTTATTATGGGACACACATTAGTAGCGGTCAGTTACTAATAACAATGATATGCAATCTAGGTCAAACTAGGTTGTACTAAGTCAAACAAGGTCAAGCTAAGTCAAACAAAGGTACCCTTTACCTTATCGCTATTGGTATCCCAATACTAGCTAGCACACACCATTCAAGGCTATACAAGCCTAACCTATAATTCAAGTATCAATAATGACCAGAGTCAACTCAAGCTATCTCATACACACAAGTAATATATGGGTGTCATTTGTTTAGTCTTAAAAAAACACAATCAACTAAAACTAGTACCAAGTAATGAGCAATAGTGAGTTACCAAAGCAAACTGAAACTAAAACTAGTATCTGGGTGTCATTTAAACAACTAAAACTAGTATCTGGGTGTCATTTAACAAACATGAAGACAACAAAGTCAAACAAGGCTAAGTCAAACAAAGTCAAACAAGGTCAAACTAGGTCAAGGGTTGACCTATAGTTGACTTTGTCAACTTTTAGTCCAATGTAGGTCAGATGTTTACTCTACTTTGACTTTCAGTAAAAATAGTCAAGCTTGGGGGTGACTACTATTTCATATAATTTTAAAGTATCGGCCGATACCGATCCGATACGGCCGATACCGATACGGTTTGGCATGTTCCGATCCGATACCGACCGATACCAAATATTGACCGATACCGACATTGGGGGTCTTTGTTCCGATCAATTCAAGTACCAATAATGACCAAAGTCAACTCAAGCTATCTCATACACACAAGTAATATCTATATAAATATATACATATAATATATATATATAGGCATGTATATACTATATGCCTATATTACAAGACAAGGCAACTTTCATGCATTCATATATTTAGACACTCTAACATAGGCTATATGCCTATATCACATATGAGTTACATGATATAGTTATGTATATATGTATACAATACCATCTATCAAACATATATATATAGAGAGAGAGAAGTAGAGAGTGGGTGGTGTGTGTACATGCACATGTGAATGGGGGGTGAGTGTGTTGACTGTTACATGTGACAGTCACATATACGTGTATATGAGGGAGGCTAACATGCTTGTATTAGGCTATATGCGTGTGTGTACCTAGGCAAGAGTGAGTGAGTGAGTGAGTGATATGAACTATAGGTCAGTCCAATCTGGATAGTAAGGGGATTTACTGTGTTCAGTCAAATAGGAAAGGAAAAGAAAGGAAATCAGTTCATTTCACACAACATTACATACTCCTATAAGTAAATATCAACTAACATATATTAAAACGAAACGCTGTGTCCTAAGTAAATATCAAATAACATATATTAAAAACATGTCTAGGAAATCCAAAAAATTTGGAATTGAAGTAACATAGATTAAAAGCATTCTCAATGTAAATATCAACTAACATAGATTAAAAACATAGATTAAAAACACTCCCTTTCAACGACCCATTCTCAATGTAAATATCAACTAACATATATTAAAAACATGTCTAGGAATCAAATCTAGCATTTAAATCATAATTTAAACCATTTAAACTAAGAATAAATCTGTGTATGTGTGTGTGTGCATGTGTCTGTGTCTGTGTGTGTGTGTGTCAGTGTCCGTGTGTATATGTGTGTGTGTGTGTGTCAGTGTCCGTGTCCGTGTGTGTATGTGTGTGTGTGTGTGTGTCCGTATCCGTGTCCGTGTGTGTATGTGTGTCTGTGTCTGTGTCTGTGTGTGTGTGTGTGTGTGTGTCAGTGTCCGTGTATGTATGTGTGTGTGTCTGTGTCTGTGTGTGTGTGTCCGTGTCCGTGTCCGTGTGTGTCCGTGTGTGTGTGTGTGTCCGTGGGAGAGGAGGAGGAGGAAAGAGAGGAGTTAGGTTAGGGTTTACCTGAGGAAGAGGAGGAGGGGCTCGGATTGGGGGAGGAGGGGCTCGAGGAGGAGAGGATCTCGAGGAGGAGAAGCTCACCGGAGGGGAAGGGAGTCGCCGGGGGGGGGGAGTGGGTCACCGGAGGTGGGAAGGAGTCGCAGAGGGGGAGGGAGTCGCCGGAGGGGTTGGGGGCGGAAGAAAATGAGAATTTTAGGATTTTCGAGTGAGAGTGGGGGGAAAGAAGGCAGTGGCGTGCCCTAAGTAAAATAAATTAGCGACGTTACTTTATGACGTCGCTAAACGTCGTACTGTGGCGACATATATTTGTATTATGTCGCGGAACGTCGCTATTCAACGACGTAAAAAACTGATGTCGCAGAACGTCGCTGGTGAGCGACGTTCTGCGACGTGCTTATATAGGTGTCGCTACTGGCGACGTAATTTCTTGCCGTCGCTAATATACGTCGCTATTTGATGATATTTTAGTAGTGAATGTACCTTCATCGGCCTTTTCATCAAATTTACTCAAATTATCTTTAGTATTAAGATTAAAGTATTTACAACCAAAGATTTTAAAATAAGAAACATTTGGTGTTCTATCAAACCATAATTCATAGGGAGTCTTCTTCGATATAGGTCGAATTAGAACCCTATTGAGAATATAGCATGCTGTATTTACAGCTTCAGCCCATAAGTATCTAGGTAGACTAAACTGGTTTAACATAACTCTAGCCATTTCAGATAGAGTTCTGTTCTTACGTTCCACAACTCCATTTTGTTGCGGAGTCCTAGGGTAAGAGAATTCATGTAAATAACCGTGTGTGTCACAAAATTGCTTGAATTCTGCATTCTCAAATTCGTCGCCATGATCACTACGAATGCGAGTAATCATGAACCCTTTTTTATTCTGTACTTTCTTGCAAAAGGTGACGAATTCTGATAATGCATCATTCTTGCGTGCAAGAAAATAAACCCATGTATATCTAGAGAAGTCATCAATAATGACAAATGCATATAACTTACCACCTAGACTAGCAATTCTGCTGGATCCAAATAAGTCCATATACAACAATTGTAAAGGTCTAGTGGTACTTACAGCGTTCTTGGATTTGAATACGGATTTGGTAGCTTTATTCTTTTCACATTCACTACATACCGTATCCTTCTTGAAAGAGATATCCGGTAAGCCGCGTACCAACTTCTTCGTAGATAATCTTGAAATTGTATCCATGTTTGCATGACCGAGTCTCATATGCCATAGTTGACTCTCAATGCTTTTGGCCATCAAACATCTACCTGCTGTGTTAGCATCTTCCAACAAATAGAATACATATATATTGTCTTCCCTAATACCTTCAAATATAGTACTACCAGTTGAACTATCAATTATAGTACATTTATCTTTTACGAAGTTAATACCATAACCGTGATCAGCTAAATGGCTTATGCTGAGCAGATTATATTTTAACTCGGTAACAAGACAAACATCTTTAGTCACTAGATAGGGAGCCTTACCAATGTCACCGATACCGATTATGTACCCTCTCAAATTATTACCGAAGGAGACGTATCCTTCTTTATTCCTCTTCGACAGTGTTGCAAATAATGAAGCGTCACCGGTCATGTGCCATGAGCAACCGCTGTCGAGGATCCATTTGCTCCTAGCATGTGAAGGGCGTCCCACCTACAAAATAATTTACAGATGAAACTTTTGGTACCCATTTCTTGTAGGGTCCTGACTGGTTAGTTTTCGGTATCCATACATAAATATTTAAATCTACTAACTTTCTGATTCTACATGCAGAAGATATATGACCAATGAGGCCACAATAATGACATTTAGCATGTTGAGTGTTGAAAGTAGTATAAGGTGCATGATTGGTAGGTTTTGGTTTTCTAGTATAGAAGAATGCATGCCTATTAGTCTTCTTGGGCATAGTCTTGGTATGGTTGGGTCTGACAGTGTTGGGCGTGTTCCGATGATTTGGTAATTGACACGTGTTAGAATAGGAAGCAGCAACTTCAGGCCGTTTTCCTAAACTAATTTCCAACTTTTTGGAAGTATCATATAATCTAGTATAGTCAGATGTGAGAGATTCTAATCTGACCTGTGTACACTGGAGACTCTTTCTCTCCTTAGATAGGTCTTCCTTTAACTGGATAATAGTTTGGTCTTTTTCTTCGGATAGCTTAACAGTCTCGTGTAACAACAATTTAATAGAAGAAAGCTCACCAGACTCATTTGAAGAGTCACTATCTCTAACATGATCTAGTAGGTCGGTAAGTCTTCCTATTTCACCTTTGTACTCTTTGAGTACCTTCTTAGAGGTTTCATATTTGCTACGCAGTTTCCTGTAATCATCTAACAGTTCACTGAAAGCCTCTCCTAGTTGCTCAAAGGTGAAATCATCATAAGGGTCAAATAGAGGATTAGTGATTACCTGATCGCAAGCCATCAAGCACACATTTGCAGCATCATCTGATTGTTCATCTTCTGAGTCGCTGGCTTCACTTTTATGCCATATGCTTGTGTTGGCGTACTTTCTTGATGTCGATTTCTTCAGGTAGCCTTTGTCATATTTGTTGTTTTTCTTTGATAATGATGCTGTTGGACAGTCTTTCTTCATGTGTCATTTCTTCTTGCATCCGTAGCAAATAGGATCTTCCTCGTTGTTGTTGTTGTTGCTGTCTTTTATTTTCCTGTTAAATCTCATAAACTTCTTGAATTTTCTTACCAAAAGAGCTTGATCTTCAGAGTCAGAGTCGCTGTCGTCGAAATCATCTTCGATGGTTCTTCTATGCTGAGCCTTGAGAGCGATCATCTTTTATGACTTCTCCTTTGGTGTAGCATCTTCAAAGTCTTGAAGTTCTAACTCGTGAGTGAGTAGCTTACCCATGAGTGTTTCTAGCGACATTGTTGAGAGGTCGTTCCCTTCAATGATTGCAGTAGCCTTTGGAATCCAGTTCTTTGTAAGGGCTCGTAGAAATTTGTGAATCTTCTCATGGTTACTGTAATCCTTGCCTAGTGAAGACAGAGGATTTACAATATCCAAGAATCTTGTAAACATCTGAGTGACTGATTCACTTGGCTTCATTTTGAACGCCTCATACTCCTGAGTAAGTCTGCTGATCTTTGACTCCTTGACTTGTGTTGTTCCTTCGTGGGTTACTTCGAGAAGTTTTCACACTTCATTTGATGTTGTGCAAGTAGACATCCTGTTGAATTCAGTTCTGTCTAAAGCACAAAATAAAGCGTTAATAGCACGTGCGTCAAGACTGGCCTTTTTCTTTTCTTCCTCTGTATATTTGTCATGGGATTTTTTAACTAAAACACCATCAACATTAATACGAGGTGGCTTTTTATAGCCATCAATAACTATAGACCATAAGTCAAAATCAAGAGATTTCAGAAAGAAACTCATACATGTTTTCCAATAGGTGTAGTTTGTGCCGTCAAACAGTGGAGGTTTGTTTGTGGCTTGGCCTTCACTTGTGAATTTCACAGTTGCCATGTGTAATACTGTGATCTATATAAAAATTGAACATAACTACAATTTTACCTTATTTTACCTGTATAACCCGCTCTGATACCAATTGTAGGAACGAAATCGTAAAGCAGAATACTCTAGAGGGGGGGTGAATAGAGTAGGCAGCGGAATATTGCTAATTAAAAACTTGTTAGCAGTTAGATCATAGATATAATAATAATCACAAAAGTAAATGACAGAAATTAAAAGTGATCAGAAGGCAAACGCAAACACCGAGATTTATACTGGTTTCCCTCCTGTGAGGACTAGTCCAGTCGGAAGAACTCTAGCTTCTAGTTGAATCCACTATTGGAAAATTCCGCAAGTTTTCATACGAAGTCCTTACAACTTCTACAGACGCGAGCTTTGATACGAAGAACTCGACCAACTTCAATTGTGAAGAGTTGTATCTTCTATCAAGCCTCTGATTACAATCGCTCTGAAACTTCTAGACCGTACCGCACTGGCAAATCGACTAGAGGATTGTAACTGGCTTGAGATTTAAAAATGAAAGCTTTTAAGAACTCTTTGGAAGAATGTAAGCATGGGAAGAGAAGAGATTGAAAGTGAATTGGTGATCTGAAATGATCGAAATACTTCTCTATTTATAGTTTTTCCAAAGACAGAACTCTGACAGAATTCGGACAGAATTCGGACAGAACTCTTTGTAACAAACCGCAACTGAAGGATGACCAAGTTCAAAAATCCAACGTTCACTAACGTTCCAAATGGCCGAACTCTGGCCTAGTTCTGCTGGGGTTTTGCCAGTTCATTTTGGAGAAAATCAATTTTTGGCTTTTTGACAAATCCTTCAGAAGCTTTTTGTAAAAAGAATATTTTTCAAAAACGTAGGTCATTTGTAAAAGAATATGATGGTTTTGAAAAACGTTTTCGGATAGCCTATTTGCCAGTATGACTCGGTGTACAATGTATTCCTAGACTCAATAAAATGAAAAATTACATTGCTTAACAGAAAGTACACTTGGAGTGGCAAACGGCTTCAGTCTTGAACAAAGTAGAGATCCATTGTTGAGCAGTGTCCAAAACGTCGTAGGTAAACATCTGAGTTGACTTGCATTTATATCGAGACAGAGTTTGATCAAGTATTAAAATCAGGTTTGACCATGACCTATGGACCAACAGGTACATGCAATAGTTTGCTGACGAGAACGTGTATAACCATGTTGTAAATATTGAGCATGCAAAGACGCTGTGGAAGAAGCTGGAATCTGTGTACGCAAAAAATATCAAGGTAAACAAACTGTTCCTGATCCGGATGATGATAGGTCTGCGGTACAAAGATGGTGCATATATTACGGATCACTTGAGTGAGTTCCAGGGCATAGTTGACCAGCTATCCTCGATGGGAGTCAAGTTCGACGATGAGGTTCAGGGACTTTGGTTGCTATGTACATTGCCAGACTCGTAGAAGACCGTACGAGCATCTATGATCGCTTCTGCTCTGAAAGGCATGGTCAATCTAGAGTTTGCCAAAAGTAGGGTACTGAATAAAGAGATGCAGAGACGTTCCTAGGGCACTTCATCCACATCCCACTCGGAGGTGCTAGTTTCAGAGAGCTGAAGAAAGAGCAAAAGCAGGTTGCAGGTGATTGTAGAGACAAGAGCAGAGGCAAGTCTAAGAGTCGGTACAAGGACTCAGAGTGTTAACATTATGGCAAGAGGGCCATATCAAGCGAAACTATTTCGCTTGAAAAAGAGAGAAGAAGGGCGACAAAGAAAAAAGAAGTGAGAACACTATAACGACGGCCTCGACACATGGAGGCAATGTGATCATCGTAGGTGATGAGGTTGTTATGAACCTCGCCTACGATGATAATTCTTGGCTGGTGGACTCAGGTGCTTCAGCGCACGTATCTCACAATAGGGCACTATTTGCCACTTACAGGACATGTAACTGTAGAGTATTGAAGATGGACAATAGAGATGTGTCAAAGGCAGTTGCCATTGGAGATATGCATTGAGGATGCAGACGGGTACAATTCTTGTTCTTAAAGATGTCCATCATGTCCCTGATATTCGTTTTAACCTGTGTCGGTTGAAAGATTGGATGACGAGGGTTTCTTCAGTCTCTTCGGGAACGGTCAGTGGAAGCTTTCCAGAGGTTCGATGGTGGTTGCCAGAGGAAGCAAGAAGTCAGGACTCTATTATATGGAATGGAGCACACATGGAGCGTATGAGGTGAACGCAGCTACCGATGCGTCTACCGAGTTGTGGCATAGACGGCTTAGCCGTATCAGCGAGAAGGAAATAGGCTACTTAGTGAATAGGAAGGTGATTCTAGGGCCAAAGTTTACAAAATTGGAAAGATGCATGCACTGTTTGGCGGGAAAGCAAAATAGGGTGTCTTTCTAATGTCACCCAAGTTCGAGAAAGCTGGCGTTGCTCGAGTTGATTCACTCGGATGTTCGCGGTCCTATTAAGGTAAAATCCATTGGTGGTGCTTTTTATTTTGTGACGTTTATTAATGATTATTCTAGAAAGATTCGGGTCTATGCCTTAAAGACTAAGGATCAGGTGTTGTCCACTTTCAAAGACTTTCAGACCTCTGTTGAAAGGGAGACGGATAAGAAGCTACTATATGTTCCGTCCGACAATGGCGACGAGTACATTAGTTTCTTTGATGCTTGTTACAAAGAGCAAGGGATACGATACCAGAAGACTCTTTCCAAGACACCTCAGCTCAATGGTGTAGCAGAACAAATGAACATGACACTGATGAAGAGGGTACAATATTTGCTATCAGAGGCAAACTTACTGGACAATTATTAGGATGGGACTCTTTACACTGCTGCTTATACTATTAATTTATCTCCTAGTACTCCTTTGCAGGATGATGTGCCTAACAAAGTTTGGTATGGCAAAGAACCGTCATACAATCACCTGTGAGTGTTTAGTTGTAAGGCCTTCGTGCATGTATCGAAGGACGAGAGATCCAAACTAAGCCGAAGACGAGGCGATGCATCTTTCTTGGCTATGGTCGAGATGAGTTTGGGTATAGACTCTACGATCCCATGGAAGAAAGCTCTACAGAAGCAGAGACGTGGTATTCGTCAAGGATCAGACCATGACCAACATCCAGGATTCCGAGATGCCTTCTGAGGCTGAGGAATTGTCTGAGTTAGAGTCATTTTGCTTTGTATAGTTTACAGAGGATATCAGAGAGGATCCAGTTATGGGAGAGCCAGTATATGGAGTTGCTTCCAACCTTGATAATCAGCCTGCTGATGGTAGTCAAGATAACCCTCAGGAGGATGAGCATACCGGAAAGTTAGTTCCTGAAAGGGAGAAGGATGTTAATATACAGTCAACACCAGTTGCTCTATTGGGAAGGAGCGACAGAGGGCGTTGACCATCTACGAGATACTCACAGGGTAAGTACGTGCTGATGACTGATGGGGGAGAGCCTGAAAGTTTTGTAGAGGCTATGGACGACAAACATAGGCACGAGTGGATGGAGGCTATACAGGAGAAGATGAGTTCCTTATAGGCCAACTCCATTTATGATCTGGTGCGGTTGCCAAAGGGCAAGAAGGCTTTGAGAAATCGATGGATGTTCCGAGTGAAGCAGACAGATGATACTACTCGCCTTGATACAAAGCGAGGCTGGTAGTTAAAGGCTACGATCAATAGAATGGCGTAGATTATGATAAGATCTTTTTGCCATCAAGCAGTCGTCTATTCGGTGGTGCTAGTATTGGCAGCCAATTTTGACTTGGAGGTCGAGCAGATGGACGTGAAGACAACATTCCTCTATGGTGATCTTGAGGAGGAGTTGTACATGGAGCAGCCAAATGGTTTCTGTGAGAAGGACACGTCACATTTGGTCTACCGGTTGAGAAAGAGCTTGTATGGTCTAAAGCAGGCTCCGAGGAAGTGGTACAGGAAGTTCGAGTCATTTATGGGAGGAACATGGTTATGCACGGACGACGTCGGATTACTGTGTATTCGTCAGGTACTTTGTCGAGGATGATTGTATCATTTTACTGCTCTATGTTGATGATATGCTACTAGTGGGTTGGAATGCCACTAGGATACCAGAGTTGAAGCGCCAAATGGGCGCGACCTTCTCTATAAAAGATTTGGGCGCAATGAAGACTATTCTTGGGATAGAAATAAGCCGAGAAAAAGAGTCCAAGCTGCTACACTTGTCCCAAAAGAAGTACATTCTCCGGGTACTTTAGCATTTTGGGATGGACGGGTCAAAGAAAATGAGTAACCCCCTTACGGCTTACTTTAAGTTAACTGAGGAACAATATCCATTTACCAAGGACGAGAAAGAAGATATGGAGAGGGTTCCGTATGCTTCAGCTGTGGAGAGTCTCATGTATGCTATGGTGTGTACAAGGCTAGACATCGCTCACGCAGTTGGTACAGTTAGTAGGTATCTTTTCAATCTTGGAAGGGTACATTGGAGTGCGGTCAAGTGGATCCTACGATACCTTCAGGACACTGCTGATTGGAGACTTTCTTTTGGTGGTGACGAGCCAAAGCTGGTTGGGTATACCGACGTCGATATGGCTGGAGATGTAGACACAAGACGATCGACTTCGGGCTATGTGATGATGTTTGCTGGTGGAGCGGTATCGTGGCAGTCGCAGTTACAGAAGTATGTTGTCTTGTCGACGACAAAGGCAAAGTACATTGCGGTGACAGAGGCTTGCAAGGAGTTGTTAAGGATGAAGAAGTTGCTACAGGAAGTGGCACTAAAATAAGAGCAGTATACTTTACTTTGCGATAGCTAGAGTGCCATTCATCTTGTGAAGAACCAGACATTTTATAGTCGGTCCAAGCACATTGAGACTTGGTATCATTGGATACGTGATGTGGTTGAGAAGAAGGACGTGATGCTTGAGAAGGTCCCTACTGATGATAATGGAGGACATGAGTACGAAGGTTCTACCAAGGAAGAAGTTTGAGTACTGTAGGCGGATCTTCGGGATGATGCGTTCCTCCACTTAGTTGTGAAGGAAAGATTAGTTGGAGTGGGTGGGATTCCCAACCTATATGGAGAATACTCCAGAGTGTGATGAGCGCCATCCGTGTGTCGTAGAAGCTCTGGGAGTTCATCGATCGCCTATTTTAGAACAAATATGATAAGCAAATATATGATTGAATTTCCATATTTATTTTGATCATATATTTATGATTGGATCTTTCATATAATGACTTTCCATAAAATTGGACTACCAATTATGGTAAGCCAATTATGATTGAATTTTCATTAAATTTATGATTGATATGTATTGTAATTTTTCGTATATATTGGCCTTCCATGTATAGATTTCCAATATAGTAACCCTTATTCATGCAAGGGTTTATAAAAGGTTGATGCATGCAAGTTGGAAAAAAAATAAAAAAAGAGAAGAAAGAAAATGTGGTAAGAGTGCTTGTGCAACTTTGGGAAGGAGAAAGAATGATTGGAGGCCGTTTCGGAGAAGGAGATCAATTTTGGATATTTTTCGTTGTCTTTTATGTTCGTGGTTGTAATCTATTTTCTGTACTAGTGAGTTGTGGTGATCCGTGTAGGATCGGAAGGATCTTATAGAGGGTATATTCTTTTTATTCCACTAATGGAGGTTCTTAGGGTTGGACTCCGATTGTCCCGTGGTTTTTCTCATCTCGGTTTCCCACGTAAAAAAAATTTCTATCTGCGATTTATGTTTGGCATATTTGGTTTGTGTGCTTTTGCTTGGTTCTCTCGCAGGGCTCTCTGGTTTGAGAGAACAGTTTTCGTGCTTCGTTGCCAACACAAATAATTACTCTATTAACCATGTAACTATGGTAATCTTTGATTATATATATAATGTCTTATTAAGATTAAAAATAATGTCCCCGTCGAAGCCTCATGCCTCTTGGCAGTTGGATCACACGGCATCGCGTGAGCCCTGCTCGATTCGAAGGTGCCGGATGGGGGCTAGGTTCAGGTCCATATGGAGTCAGGGTCATGCAAGTTCCAATCGGGTTCGATTCATGTCGAGTTCGAGTCCTTACTTGACCTAGGTCATGTCAGGTCGGATCTTGATCATATTCAGGTCCTTACTAGGTCTGGGTCGATCTAGACCGGGTCTTGGTGAGGTCCTAGCCGAGTTACAAAATGTTGCAATCGATCATAGAACAAGTAGTAGTCAAGTTGAACCTACGGAATACCAACTAACTAGCTACTGATATATTATGTAAAATATAATATAAATCTACGTCGCTAAATCCGTCACTAGTACGCTGCTATAAACATATCGACTGATTAGCGACAGACTGTTCCATCGTTGTCCATGAGTAAAAGTGAAATAGTAACCCTTTCTTTCTCATTCTAAATTTCTTACCCAAATCCCCCCCAAATCCCTGTGACCCTGACCCCTCCACACCCAATCTCTCCCACGACCGACCCCCTCCTCCTCCCTTGGCGACCTGACCCCTCTCCGGCGAACCTGAGAACTCCTCCTCCTCCTCCGATCCCCTCCTCCTCCTCCATAAATCCCCTCCTCTCTCGGCGACCCAACCTCCGACGTCCCCTGTGGCTGCGGACGATTCGACGCCTCGATGACCCGACGCTTCCTTATCTGCCTCAGGTAATTAAACCTAATCCTCTTTGGCATTAGGATTGGGGGTTGTATATACTAATAATTTTTTTGGACACGGACACAGACAGAAAAATTGTATCACACACATATACAAACATACATGATGTGTTGGATACGGACACGAAAATATCTATATAACATATATTTATATACTTTGTTTTGGATGCATTATGGCTCTAGCTAGGGTTTTGGACACGAACACGGACACAATGGAGTAGCTAGGGTTTTGGATTTATGGCACTAGCTAGGGTTTTGGGTTTTCATAAATTATTCAAAATTCATGATATTGGATTCAGATGTCCTAATATTTTTGGATATTAAGATATCAAAACCGTCAATATTGGATTATGATATCCGAATATTTTTCGGATATTATTCAAAATATTATTTAACTCTAGGGTGGTGTTCTAGGGTTGTCAATCATGTAATATATAAAGGATGTAAATAATAATTAGTTATTAACATAGTTTGTTGTGTCGGCCTAAATTGGTCCGATTCGGCCGATACAAATCTGATACGGTCGATACCTATCAGATACGGCTGATACTGATCTAATACATCTGATACCTCCGGATAGGCCGATAACAATCTGATAAGGTCGATAGCAATCAGATACGACCGATACCAATCCAATACGGCCGATACCTATTGGATACGGTTGATACCAATCCGATACGGCCGATACCAATCCGATACGATCGTTACCAATCTGATACATCCGATACGGATACTCATAGGTATGGTCTGGTACCGATTTTGATACTGATACAAATAACGTTGGTTATTACAATTAGATACTTAATTAGAATATTCTTATTATTTATTTTTTTAATACTTATATTTACAATATATATGGTATGTGATTCAGAATTGGTTTAAATAATGAGTTGATCCTTAGTTGATCGTTCGTGGATGTACAATCAACGACATAAGAGAAAGATTGGTTTGACGGATAATTTCAAGGCGGACATCGATGAATTTCTAAGATATGCTAGTAGCCAATCTTATTTTATGGACGAGAGGCTCATAAAGTACCCTTGTGTCAAATGTAATAATATACCATTCAAAGAGGTAGATCTCGTGAGAGAGCACCTCTACAAGAATGCTTTTGTACTGAATTACAATGAGTGGACGGCTCAAAGAGAACCTTTGGTTCCGCAATATCAGTCCTCCTTCAATACGGAGCTAGGAGAGTCTACTCTCGGAGATCACTTCGAATATCGACATCGAAACTTGGCACGTGAGTTGGTATTTGATGTAGTCGGTCCAAGTTTTGATCCGGAGGATCCGAATCCTGATGCAAAAGATTTCTATGATATGTTCAAGCATGCCGATACTCTGTTATGTCTGGTTTATGATTCTCATTCTATCCTGTCGGTGGTGATGCGGCTATTGAACCTTAAGTCTGATTTTAACTTACCACGGGAATGCTATGACGGAATAATTCAGTTTGTTTGAGAGTTGCTGCCAAAAGGAGAGAAAAACTTGCTAGAAAATTTTTAGAAGTCGAAGAAGATGATACAAAAACTCGGATTAGGCTATAAAAAGATAGATTATTGTCGAAACGGTTGCATGTTATACTACAAGGAGAACAATGATAAAGATAGATGCATTTTCTATCACGAGGACTGGTACAAGCCAATTTGGGGCAAAGAAAATCAACTGAACGAGCAAGGTTGTGCCCCTACAAATATATGCAGTTTTTGTCGATCACAAAGAGGCTACAGAGGATGTATATGTCCGCGAATATTGCAGAACACATGATATGGCATAACAAAGACCAGGATTTGCAGACCTTCATATTCTACCAGAGTGGCCAGCCAGCATCACTCGTCCCGAGCTGTGGGCCGATGGAGCGATGTAAGTATATAATTGTTATTATACACATTTATTCATATTCTTTTTATTTTCTAATGGTACATTATTTACTTATTCCAGGTTCTTTCCGCTCCAGGCTAGTAGAGATTTGGGCGACTTGATGCATCATTAATTCCATGGTCCCTATTTGAACTTCGGGGACATCCCACTTGATAGACGATTTATTTGGCTAGATATGCTTAGGATATGCCTAAATAATATCATCTTTGTTTACAATATTTCTTAAATATTTGCTCTCTTTTTTATTTGTAGAAGTTCTACTAGTGGCCGGTACACAGAGATCAGGCGATCCGGAAGTGCTCCAAATCTGTCGCCAGCAAAAAGGTTTAGGGATATGGTCAACGACCAGAAGGTGTTGGCTACACTCCCTGGAGATCATCGTAAGGAGTGGTTAAAGGAAGAATTTTGGAAGGAAGTGAAAAATAAGATGAACATTCCGGCCTATAAGACCAAGTGCAAGAAGGCAAAGGCTGCCCGTGCTAAGGGTGGTCACCACACGGGTGGATCTGTCCCAATTTTAGAGCATTATCGACGGATGGTGAGTATTCTTACTTGTTATTTCTTCAATTATTTAATTTTAAATATTTAGTTATTAATTACTGTTTAATTGTTACAGTGTGAGGAGGTCGCCAGGACAGGCGAAGACCCGAACACCGTCGACTTTTCCAAAGTTTTCGAGCGTTAAGCGAAAGAATGATGGGAGGCTCGTAGATGATCGGACAACCAAAGCCTATGTAAGTTTTCCCAGTCCTATCTATTTACATTCTTCTTTGTGCTTAACTATATTTATTTTACCTAAATAGTTAGTCCTAACTCTAAATATCCTAACCATAATCCTAATTACAATAAAAATCAAAGTCACGTATAGGAGACGTATGAGACCATAACCATAACAATACTCAATAGTATCTAAAATAGAATATTAACTCTGAATTTATTTACCGGTAAATATAGGAGACGTATGAGACTTCAGAGAGTCTAGTGGATAAGGGAGGGAGTACTGCTGGGGGGTACCGAGGGGCGCTGGAACTAGTCATCCACCGATGTCGGCTACGAGAAACGACTTGTGGATACAAGCTATCGATAGAGGAAAAGGCGGCAGCGTGTACCGTACCGAATCGTTGTCATCACAGCCGTCCGTTTACTCTAGAGCCCATCCTCTAACTCTACCTCTACCTACCCCTGTAGGTACACAGCCCGGCGTTACTATCGAAACCTATAGTTTGGAGCAGATTACATAGATTTTGGTGGCCTTACAGGGTCAGATGACCCAAGTTACCCACGTTCTAGACACTTGTAGTCTGATTTCTACTACCACTACACCGGCTCCTGCTTTGACCTCGGTACTTCTGCAACGGCTCCTCCTTCGACCACAGTGTCTCATGCACTGACTCCTCCTTCGACCACTACGCCTACTGCACCGGCTCCTACTTCGACCACTGTCACGTCCCAGAACCAGAATACTGGAGAGCGGAGGCAGACATAGCCAGCTACGTATATTGAAATGGAACCCACCTCGATATACGGTCACGGCTGTCTAGATATGTGAGGGTTTTCTACAAGCCAACAGTCTCTTATGGTCATGAACAAGCCTAGTGTCTCAATCACCACAAGTAAGTAATATGAATACAAGATGTATGATCATTAAATATACAATAAAAGGCGTCCCAAATATTACATATCAGCTGATCATGAAGCTAGTCGTACAAAATGTTAGGACTAGCAAGAGTTTAAGTCATACATGATCAACCCTAGGATTTGTCAATCATGTTACAGCCCGTAGGCAGACAGTAAGTAAAAGTGCATCGATCTAACAGGTGCTCGTAGGCTAAACGCCTCAAAAGAATAAATTTACAATAGAGTGAGCGAAACAAAACAGAAAACCCACTCGTAGCCCGGGTTCCTTCTAGTCGCCACCATCGGGCTGGAAGCTTGGTAGATCCTCGGGAGCTGTTCCGAAATCTGGCCACACAAAACCAGCTGGATCAACCCCAGAAAGAGCAAGTGCCACAAGGGGGCCACGAAATAAGAACAAAAGCCAGCAATCAGCACAGAAAATCTAATATTAAAAACGAAAACTTACGAAAACATGTCAGGATGATATACGACGAGATAACCATGGGACTATTCCGATAGCCAGGTTACAACATGTAAACCAAACAAGGACCGGGGTTGTAACCTTTCATCTGAACAGAACTTGGTTTCCCACCATTTATCGGCAAGATAATAATGCAAGAAATCAAGACAGGAAGCAATCTTACATGGGATCAAGACATGACTAGACTGGTTATACCTCATTCAATCAATCACGGCCAAGCAGATCCTACGGCTTACTACTTTAACTAACTAGGGTTATCACAGGCCTAATTACTAACAAGATGCAGTGAGATTGTTCCACAGCCACAAGCCCTGCAGACCATTCAGGCTACCCAGGACGAAAGATTAGGGTTGAATTCAGGTAGGTACATCGCCCGGGAGACAAATGTACCCTTAGGTGACTTAGAGGGTGCAACACTCGACGGTGCGCTGGAAATGTGCCCTACTCGACGGCAGGCTACAGATCCCAAGAGCGCCCAGGTAACGGGATTGCCTGTAGCTGTGTCATCTCTTCATGACTACCGTATTATTCTAGTTATTAACCTTAATCCATTTTAGTAGGTACTCCTGACCGTGGTACTCAGGAGTTCCATCCTAGATATGATGCAAGACTGGACAAGTGGATTAACAAGCAAGCAAGAAAGAACCACCCACGGTGTCAAGACAGGTCAAGTTAAATTATCAAGATAAATCATGTCAGGGTACTTGTCAGGAGTGCGCCACGACGGGCCACTATCATGTCAGGTTGGTCATGTCAGGAGTGCACCACTACGGGTCAATGTCGTGTTATGCTAGTTCTTGTTATACATGCCATGTACAATAGTCATTCCAAACACATTAAGTAAAATCAAGTTCATGACAAAAGGCGTAAGGATATAAAATGGGCGTAAAATATCTAATAATATATCAAAATACGGGTCAGGGGATGCGTACGCACAAAAGCACGCACGCAGGGGGAATGCATACGCAATATAACACGCACGCAGGAAGGCAGCGTATGTGAAAGTCACGCACGCTCAAAGGGGCAGCGTAGGTGAAAAGTCACGCACACTCAAGGGACAGCATGGGTGAAAAGTCACGCACGCTCAGGGGGCAGCGTATGTGAGAGTCACGCACGCTCAAGGGAGCAGCGTGTGAAAGTCACGCACGCTCAAAGGGGCAGCGTAGGTGAAAAGTCACGCACGCTCAAGGGGCAGCGTGGGTGAAAAGTCACGCACGCTCAGGGGGCAGCGTATGTGAGAGTCACGCACGCTCAAGGGAGCAGCGTGTGAAAGTCACGCAGGCTACAGGGAGCAGTGTGTGAAAGTCACGCACGCTACAGGGAGCAGTGTGTGAAAGTCACGCACGCTACATGGAGCAGTGTGTGAAAGTCACGCACGCTCAAGGGAGCAGTGTGTGAAAGTCACGCACGCTCAAGGAGACACGCTTCCAACAGGAAGCGTACTCAAGCCTGCGTACGCAGCGCTAAAGTACGCGCGTAGCTCAGTGTGCGTGAGCTAAGAAGCTCTGCACACTGCTCACTGTCTTCTCCAAACAGCAAGAACACCATGGCAGAACCCAAAACTTCAAAACAACATAACTTGGTCATCCGAACTCCAAATCCGGATTTCCAAAGTTCCAACTGGAGTGAAACTGAAAGCTCTTCCACATGGAAACATCAGAACTCAAAGAAAATCAACCAAAATGGATCAAAACATGTAAAATCCGAAAATATCAATAACTTAGATCTACATCAACAGAGACTCCAAATCATAAAAATCCAAGAACTAATGTTGATCTCCATGTCCTAAACTAGCAGATAGATAAAGAAAAGAGGGTCCTCATGTAGTGGCAAGATGCACTTGCCTAAGGGTTGGGGAGTTGTGTGGAGGAAGGGGAAGAAGAAGAAGAAGAAAATTAATGGTGGTTATGAAGAGAGAGAAGAGGTTGGTGGAGTTATAAAGAGGGGGAGTTGTGGTGGGGATGAGGGGTAGCATAGGGCTAGGGTGATCCAATGCTCAAAACCGAACCAAACCGAACCAACCCAATAAAATCGAGCCATGCCAAAAACCCAAAATACGAGAAATACCGAAATTCCACAAGTTGAGAAAAATAAAAAAAATACATGCCAAAATCCAGATACGAGTATAAATATAAAATACGAGAAAATATGGGAAATAAGGGTGACAACTCTACCTACCTTAAAAGAATTCCGTCCTCGGAATTTAATCAAGGAGCTAGAGATTGCCACGACAAGCTATACTAAGCACAGGCAAGTTACACTAAGCAGTCCAATCATACAATCATACAATACAAGCAAGGAAGGGAAAATGTAAGGCATAAGAAAGACATTATACCTCACGAGTCAAACATGTAGGGATATCGCGATCAGATGTCGTCCTCACGCTCCCACGTTGACTCACCTAGAGAGTGATGACCCCAAGCAACACGGACTAATTTAATAGTCTTGTTCTTGAGTTTCTTTTCCCTCCGGTCCAAAATAGACACGGGTCTCTCCCCATACGAAAGGTTGGTACCAACAACCAATTCCGAATGGTCTAGGATGTGGCTCGGGTCCGGAATATACCGTCGTAATTGGGACACATGGAATACATCATGTACCTCACTTAGCGACGGCGGGAGAGCGAGACGATAGGATACATCTCCTACTCGCTCTAGAATATCGAACGGCCCTATATACCTAAGACTAAGCTTTCCCCGCACGTCGAAGCGAATGACGCCGCGGTTAGATCCTAAGAAATACATGGTCGCCGACAGCAAATTCCAAGGGACGCCGATGAGCATCGACCCAATGGCGCTGGCGGTCCTGGGCAACTCGGAGGTGATCTCTGACCTTCCTGACCACTTCAACCGTCTGGGAAAT
The DNA here is from genome assembly GCA_029216955.1 of Iris pallida. Classification (NCBI taxonomy): domain Eukaryota; kingdom Viridiplantae; phylum Streptophyta; class Magnoliopsida; order Asparagales; family Iridaceae; genus Iris; species Iris pallida. The sequence continues at coordinate 1,066,342 of JANAVB010010796.1, read as the reverse complement.
CAATTCGGGTCCGAGCATCTGCCTCTCCCCGACATCGTCCCATGCTAGCGGGGATCTGCACTTCCTGCCATAAAGAGCCTCGAAGGGTGCCATCTGGATACTGGCCTGATAACTGTTGTTGTACGAGAATTCCACCAGGTGCAGATAATTCTCCCATAAACCACCGAAGTCAAGGGTACAGGATCTCAACATATCTTCAAGGGTCTGGATTGTGCGCTCTGATTGTCCATCCGTCTGCGGGTGATAAGCTGAGCTGAACTGAAGACGAGTCCCCAAACTCTTCTGCAAGCTGCGCCAAAAGTGTGATGTGAATCTTGAATCCCTGTCCGAGGTGATGCTGACTGGCACACCGTGAAGCCTGACGATCTGCCTGAGATACATCTCTGCTAGCTGTGCCGTCGACTGTCCAACTCTGAACGGGAGAAAGTGTGCTACCTTCGTAAGCCTGTCCACAATTACCCAAATAGCATCTCTGCCGGCCGGAGATCTGGGCAATCCGGGCACGAAATCCATGGTTATATGCTCCCATTTCCATTCTGGGATCGGCAAGGGTTGAAGAAGTCCAGCGGGCCTCTGATGTTCAGCTTTAACCTGTTGGCAAACCAAACACCGAGAGACAAACCGGGCTATCTTCCTCTTCATGCCATTCCACCAAAAATACTGACGAATATCACGGTACATCTTTGTACCACCCGGATGAATAGAATATTGTGAACTGTGGGCTTCTGCCATGACTTCCTGTCTGATATCTCCACTAGGTACACAAAGACGAGTGCCATGCCGAAGGGTACCGTCTTCATAGATACATAACTCTGGCCTTCTTCCTGCTTCACACTCTGCTCTGAGTCGCTGGATCTTGGAATCTGCTGACTGTGCCACCCGGATTCTCTCAACTATGCTGGACTGAACCTGTAGACTAGCCATCAATGCCACGCTGGTGGGAAGAACCACTTCAATTCCCATCTTCTGAAGATCTGCCAATAATTCTGGTTGTGCCGTCAGGAAATAAACTCCGGCTCTCCTGCTCAATGCATCTGCTACAACGTTGGCCTTCCCGGGATGATACTGCAAATCCACATCATAATCCACCAGTAGCTCGAGCCATCTTCTCTGCCGCATATTAAGGTCCTTCTGGGTGAAAACATACTTCAGGCTCTTATGATCAGTAAAGATCTCCACTCTATCTCCGTACAAGTAGTGTCTCCACAACTTTAAGGCAAACACTACCGCCGCCAATTTCAAGTCGTGGGTCGGGTAATTCTTCTCATGATCACGTAGTTGGCGTGATGCAAAAGATATTACCTTCCCATGCTGCATCAAGATACACCCCAATCCTCTGCCTGAAGCGTCACAATAAACTGTGAATCCTCCGGTCCCATCTGGAAGGGTGAGAATTGGAGACGTTATCAAACCTCGCTTCAACTTCTCAAATGATTCCTGGCACTCTGCTGTCCAAACAAATGGCACATCCTTGCGGGTCAACTGGGTCATCGGTGCTGAAATCCTTGCGAAATCTGAAACGAACTGCCGGTAGTAGCCGGCCAATCCAAGGAAGCTGTGAACCTCTGCCACTGAGCTGGGTACCGGCCATGACTCGATAGCCACAATCTTCTGGGGATCCACTTCCACTCCTCCTCGGGTAATGATGTGACCCAAGTACGAAATGCGATCGAGCCAGAACTCGTATTTACTGAACTTGGCATACAACTGATGCTCCCTAAGCGTCTGAAGGACGACTCTGAGATGCTGCTCATGCTCTGCTTCACTCTTGCTGTAGACCAGGATATCATCTAGGAACACGATCACAAATTGGTCCAAGTAAGGCATGAAAATGTGATTCATGAGGTCCATAAATACTGCCGGCGCATTGGTCGCTCCAAAGGGCATAACAAGGAACTCCCAATGTCCATACCTTGATCTGAATGCTGTCTTCGGGATGTCCTGCTCTCTGACTCTGATCTGGTGGTATCCTGACCGCAAGTCGATCTTCGAGAACACTGAAGTCCCTCTGAGCTGATCAAACAAGTCATCTATCCTCGGAAGAGGGTATCTGTTCTTGATTGTCATCGAATTCAAGGTACGATAATCAACACATAGCCTGGACGTACCATCCTTCTTTTTCACAAGAAGCATCAGGGCCCCCCAAGGCGATCCACTTGCACGGATGAATCCCTTGGTCCTCAGTTCTTCAGTTATCTTGTATAAAATCTCCAACTCTGAAGGCGACATCCTGTAGACTCGCTCTGACACTGGTGCTGCCCCAGGAATCAAGTCTATAGTGAACTCAATCTTTCGCTCTGGCGGCATCCCTGGAAGCTTCTCTGGAAAGACATCTAGAAACTCTTCAACTATCCGGGGTAACTGCACTGCTGCTACTGCCATCCGCAATACTGGGGAAGACGGCTCCACTGCGCCTCTGGAAAACGAAAACTCTGGCTCGTCGGGGATACTAAAGACAACTCTGCCAATATGGCAGTCTATCCTAGCATACTGGTTCCTCAACCAATCCATGCCTAGGACTACATCATAGTCTGCCATAGGAAACTCTATGAATCTAGCGGGGAACTCCCTACCGCTAACTACGATCCGATACGAGGAAAATACTCGATCTACTCCCACAAGACCATTACCAGTAAGTATATTGAGCCTCACTGATAATGACTCAGGCTCCAATCCTATCCGTGTCGCGAATCATGCAGACATGAATGAATACGATGCACCAGAATCAAACAATACCGAAGCTGGAAAGGAGTTGACGAGAATAGTACCTGCCACTACCTCACCTGGTGCAACTTCTTCTTCCATAGCCATCATCATGGCCTGACCTTGTCCTCTGGCTGCGGGTCCCCTCTGCTGGAAACCTCTCTGCCTATTCTGGGTCTGAGCTTGGGCCTGCACATACTGCTGGGGGTGCTGTTGCTGGAATGCCTGAGACTGAGGCGGCAAGGGCCTCGAAGACTGATACTGCTGCTGCTGAACTGGTACTGGGGCCGGTCCTCTCACCGAAGAGCTAGAAGGGTTGGATGCTGATGAACCACCCCTATTCGGGCAAGCTCCAACTCTATGATCTGCTGCTCCACAAGCCAGGCACAATCCCTGCACCCTGCGACAGTCTGCCACCACATATCCTGGCTTACCGCAATGAGAACATCCCATCGCGGAAGTCTGCTTCTGCTTCTGCTGCTGTGGGTACATCGGGGTCGAATGCTGAACCGACGTTACTGAGGCCGCCCGCCTCAGAGTTCCAATGGTCAATCCCCTAGCTGTCGGGGCTGGAGCTGATGATTGGTGCATCTGACTGTGGGACCGCTTCCTACTTCCGGTCCTATCCACGATCCTTTGGGAGGTGTACTCATGCCTCCTAGCTGCTCTCAAGACTGCATCGAACGTCTGGTGCTCGAACTGCTCCACTGCTAACAAGATCTCCAAATGCAGTCCCTGCTGGAACCGCTGGGCTCTATCGAGCTCGGTTGCCACCAAGGTGGGGGCAAACCTACTCAGCCTAGAAAACTCGGTCGTATAACTGTCGACCGTCCTGCCTCCTTGCTTCAAGTTGGTAAGTCTGGTCTGCAGATCGTACCGAGCCACAGCATCAAAGTACTTCGTCTGGAATCTCTCCCTAAATACTGCCCAAGCAATGGGTACCAATAATCCTATGGCCTACGCCACCCACTAATTGTGAGCTAAATCCAACAACTACAGGCATACCATCGCCACCTTCTCATTCTCGGGTGTCCTAGCTGCTTCCAGAATCACCTCGGTATCCTGAAGCCATGCATCCGCGGCAACCGCATCCTCGCTGCCGTCGAAGAAAGGAGGGTTCAAGAGCTTGAAGCTGTTGGCCGCCTGGTTCCCTGGATGTCCGCCTCGGGTCAAAGCATCTTGAACTGTCTGGTGCAGGGCGTCGCTTCGACGATCCTGGGAAGCTATCAGGGTTCTGATGAGGCCTACTAAGGTACCATCATCGGATTCTGCGGGCTGGACGGGCCGAACTGGTGACTCTCCTCCAGTGGGTATCACTCTGGAGGCTACCCCGGAATGCTGGACTTGATCTCCGGGTTGCTGCTGATCCACAGGACGTGTTCCACCTCGTCGATCGGTAGGACCAGGTACAATGCCGCTGAGGAAGACGACACAGGAAAACAATAAGGAAGGACCAGGACAGATCAACGATACAAGCATGTAATCAGGGCAAGAATTTCAGGGATTTGAAAATACGAGCGAAGATCAAGGGCGAATACTGATTGAGACATCTATTCGGTAAACCCTCACATTTCTTGATTAACAAGACCTGCATGGGCCACCACTTAAACCATGTCACGTCCCAGAACCAGAATACTGGAGAGCGGGGGCAGACATAGCCAGCTACGTATATTGAAATGGAACCCACCTCGATATACGGTCACGGCTGTCTAGATATGTGAGGGTTTTCTACAAGCCAACAGTCTCTTATGGTCATGAACAAGCCTAGTGTCTCAATCACCACAAGTAAGTAATATGATTACAAGATGTATGATCATTAAATATACAATAAAAGGCGTCCCAAATATTATATATCAGCTGATCATGAAGCTAGTCGTACAAAATGTTAGGACTAGCAAGAGTTTAAGTCATACATGATCAACCCTAGGATTTGTCAATCATGTTACAGCCCGTAGGCAGACAGTAAGTAAAAGTGCATCGAGCTAACAGGTGCTCGTAGGCTAAACGCCTCAAAAGAATAAATTTACAATAGAGTGAGCGAAACAAAACAGAAAACCCACTCGTAGCCCGGGTTCCTTCTAGTCGCCACCATCGGGCTGGAAGCTTGGTAGATCCTCGGGAGCTGCTCCGAAATCTGGCCACACAAAACCAGCTGGGTCAACCCCAGAAAGAGCAAGTGCCACAAGGGGGCCACGAAATAAGAACAAAAGCCAGCAATCAGCACAAAAAATCTAATATTAAAAACTAAAACTTACGAAAACATGTCAGGATGATATACGACGAGATAACCATGGGACTATTCCGATAGCCAGGTTACAACCCGTAAACCAAACAAGGACCGGGGTTGTAACCCTTCATCTGAACAGAACTTGGTTTCCCACCATTTATCGGCAAGATAATAATGCAAGAAATCAAGACAGGAAGCAATCTTACATGGGATCAAGACATGACTAGACTGGTTATACCTCATTCAATCAATCACGGCCAAGCAGATCCTACGGCTTACTACTTTAACTAACTAGGGTTATCACAGGCCTAATTACTAACAAGATGCAGTGAGATTGTTCCACAGCCACAAGCCCTGCAGACCATCCAGGCTACCCAGGACGAAAGATTAGGGTTGAATTCAGGTGGGTACATCGCCCGGGAGACAAATGTACCCTTAGGTGACTTAGAGGGTGCAACACTCGACGGTGCGCTGGAAATGTGCCCTACTCGACGGCAGGCTACAGATCCCAAGAGCGCCCAGGTAACGGGATTGCCTGTAGCTGTGTCATCTCTTCATGACTACCGTATTATTCTAGTTATTAACCTTAATCCATTTTAGTAGGTACTCCTAACCGTGGTACTCAGGAGTTCCATCCTAGATATGATGCAAGACTGGACAAGTGGATTAACAAGCAAGCAAGAAAGAACCACCCACGGTGTCAAGACAGGTCAAGTTAAATTATCAAGATAAATCATGTCAGGGTACTTGTCAGGAGTGCGCCACGACGGGCCACTATCATGTCAGGTTGGTCATGTCAGGAGTGCACCACTACGGGTCAATATCGTGTTATGCTAGTTCTTGTCATACATGCCATGTACAATAGTCATTCCAAACACATTAAGTAAAATCAAGTTCATGACAAAAGGCGTAAAATATCTAATAATATATCAAAATACGGGTCAGGGGATGCGTACGCACAAAAGCACGCACGCAGGGGGAATGCATACGCAATATAACACGCACGCAGGAAGGCAGCGTATGTGAAAGTCACGCACGCTCAAAGGGGCAGCGTAGGTGAAAAGTCACGCACGCTCAAGGGACAGCGTGGGTGAAAAGTCACGCACACTCAGGGGCAGCGTATGTGAGAGTCACGCACGCTCAAGGGAGCAGCGTGTGAAAGTCACGCACGCTCAAAGGGGCAGCGTAGGTGAAAAGTCACGCACGCTCAAGGGGCAGCGTGGGTGAAAAGTCACGCACGCTTAGGGGGCAGCGTATGTGAGAGTCACGCACGCTCAAGGGAGCAGCGTGTGAAAGTCACGCAGGCTACAGGAAGCAGTGTGTGAAAGTCACGCACGCTACAGGGAGCAGTGTGTGAAAGTCACGCACGCTACAGGGAGCAGTGTGTGAAAGTTACGCACGCTCAAGGGAGCAGTGTGTGAAAGTCACGCACGCTCAAGGAGACACGCTTCCAACAGGAAGCGTACTCAAGCCTGCGTATGCAGCGCTAAAGTGCGCGCGTAGCTCAGTGTGCGTGAGCTAAGAAGCTCTGCACACTGCTCACTGTCTTCTCCAAACAGCAAGAACACCATGGCAGAACCCAAAACTTCAAAACAACATAACTTGGTCATCCGAACTCCAAATCCGGATTTCCAAAGTTCCAACTGGAGTGAAACTGAAAGCTCTTCCACATGGAAACATCAGAACTCAAAGAAAATCAACCAAAATGGATCAAAACGTGTAAAATCTGAAAATATCAATAACTTAGATCTACATCAACAGAGACTCCAAATCATAAAAATCCAAGAACTAATGTTGATCTCCATGTCCTAAAATAGCAGATAGACAAAGAAAAGAGGGTCCTCATGTAGTGGCAAGATGCACTTGCCTAAGGGTTGGGGAGTTGTGTGGAGGAAGGGGAAGAAGAAGAAGAAAATTAATGGTGGTTATGAAGAGAGAGAAGAGGTTGGTGGAGTTATAAAGAGGGGGAGTTGTGGTGGGGATGAGGGGTAGCATAGGGCTAGGGTGATCCAATGCTCAAAACCGAACCAAACCGAACCAACCCAATAAAATCGAGCCATGCCAAAAATCCAAAATACGAGAAATACCGAAATTCCACAAGTTGAGAAAAATAAAAAAAATACATGCCAAAATCCAGATACGAGTATAAATACAAAATACGAAAAAATATGGGAAATGAGGGTGACAACCACAGCGCCTCTTGTCATGCCGACAATTGTTCCAGGCGGTATTCCTGCCCAAGACCTATAACGGGTTATTAGTTTGGTGATGGCACAATTATATAAGTGCGGACAACCGCCTCTGCCTCCGCCACCTCCTCCACCAGCGGTTTGATATCTACGAGAATTTTGTATAATTTTTTGTTGTACTGGATGAGTTTGTTTGACTTTATGGAGTTTATGTATCATTTGAGGGATTTGTATAAATGTACTATATTGGAGAAGTTTGTCGTTACTCCATAGTTTGAGAAAATACTTGTTTGAGTCAATTTCATTCAATGTTATATATTTGTGTTTTAGTCTATATATATATATATATATATATATATATATATATATATATATATATATATATATATATATATATATATATATAAACATGCTTGAGCATAGCAGGAACCAATTATTCTGACAATAATGACAAAGGCTGCGATGGACCAGCGACGGAATATCGACGGATTGCTGTAGTTCGCCGACGTACTAGCGATATCTACCGACAGATTTCTGCAGATCACCGATGAACTACCGACGAATATTTCCGTCGGCAACGTGTTGTCTGATACCCAAAAGCGTATCAGAAACCTTACCGATGGAAATATCCGTCGGTAACCTACTGGAAAATTTATAATTGTGGGCTCACAAAATATGTTGCTAGTGCGTCGCAAAGCTGTCGCACATTTCCCGACGGTTAAAAATCGTTGCTAATCCATCGCTGACATTACGTCGCCAAATCCGTCGGTAAGTTGTCGCTACAACGATGGATTACCGACGAATTTTTTTAGCGATAACAATTCTAACGATGTACCCTATCCATCGGTAATAGTAAATAGCAACGGAAATGTTAGGTTTAGCAACGAATATTTTCGTCGCTATTTAACTGTAATTTTGTAGTGAACCCTAGCATTTTAGGATAGGGCGTGGATCGTGATTGGTTTAGGTCAATTCATGGTAGGCTAGCATTTGTTAAGTACCATATCAAAAAGTAAGTTTGATAGTAAAAATATTGTCTTATTAAGATTTGAACGGTGGTCTCCAAATAATTACTCACTTAACCATGTAACTATAGTAATCTTTGATTATATATACAATGTCTTATTAAGTTTAAAAATAATGTCCCCACCGAAGCCCTGTGCCTTTTGGCTGTTGGACAGCACGACATTGTGCGTAGGTCTCACTTGATCTGAAGGTGCCGGGGGGGGAGGGGCTGGGTTCAGGTCCATATGGAGTTAGGGTCATACAAGTTCTAGTAGGGTTGGATTTATGTCGAATTCGAGTCCTTACTTGACCTCAGTCAGGTCAGGTCGGATCTTGATCATATTCAAGTCCTTACTATGTCCAGGTCAGTCTAGACTGGTTCTTGGTGAGGTCCTAGCCGGGTTAGAAAATGTTGCAATCGATCATGAAACAAGTAATAGTGAAGTTGAACCCCGGCATTTTAGGATAGGGCTTGGATCATGATTGGTTTATGTCAGTTCAGGGTAGGCTAGCATTAAATAAGTACCAAATCTAAAAGTAAGTTTGACAGTAAAAAAAATTTGTCTTATTAAGATTTGAATGGTGGCCTCCAAATAATTACTCTCTTAACCATGTAACTATAGTAATCTTTGATTATATGTGCAATGTCTTATTAAGATTAAAAATAATGTCCCCACGGAAGTCCCATGCCTCTTGGCTGTTGGATCGCATGACATCGCGTGGGCCCGGCTCGATTCGAAGGTGCCGGAGGGGGGGATTCAGGTCCATATGAAGTCAGGGTCATGCAAGTTCTAGTAGGGTTGGATTCATGTCGAATTCGAGTCCTTACTTGAGCTAGGTCAGGTCAGGTCGGATCTTGATCATATTCAGGTTCTTACTAGTTCTGGGTCAGTCTAGACCGGGTCTTGGTGAGGTCCTAGCCGGGATAGAAAATGTCACAATCGATCGTGGAACAAGTAATAATCAAGTTGAACCCTAGCATTTTAGGATAGGGTTTCGATCGTGATTGGTTTAGGTCAGTTCAGGATAGGCTAGCATTTGTTAACTACCAAATCTAAAAGTAAGTTTGAAAGTAAAAATAATGTCTTATTAAAATTTGAACGGTGGCCTCCAAATAATTACTCTCTTAACCACGTAACTATAATAATCTTTAATTATATATGCAATGTCAATTAATATAAATAAAACAAGTCATATATATATATATATATATATATATATATATACACACTACCAAAATTTGTCGATTTAGCGACGGCCAGATCCGTCGCCAGTCCGACGGGAATTTCTATTAGTGACCGATCACTGACGGGTTTTGGCCAAAAAAATTCGTCGGCAATCAGCTCGTCGCTAATAACGGTCCGTCGCTACGTAGTCGTCAAGCGACGGACTAGCGACGGCATGTCGACTTCACAATATGAAGCATTAGTGACTACTTTTCGACGGACTGTCGTCTATTTCAAGTATTAAATACTGAACTGTTTAGACAATAGCGACGTAAAGTTCCGTCGGTAAACCGTCGTAATAGCGTATCAGAGTGTATCATTCCGTCGCTAATCCGTCGATCGCCGTCGATAACAAAGGACGGATTAGCGACGGTTTACTGACGAAAAATCCGTCGATCAGGTTCTGGAAATGCTTGACATTTTCAGCACCATGGCGACTGAATAGTCGTCTCTAATCCGTCGCTACGCCGTCGACAGAGCGACTGATTAGTGGCTGATTATCCGTCGCCATGGTTCTAGAAATGTCAAGCATTTCCAAAACCTTACCGACGGATTATCCGTCGCTACGCCGTCGCGAGAGCGACTGATTAGTGGCTGATTATCAGTCGCCTTGGCGACGGCTAATCCGTCGCTATTCTGTCGAACTATATACCACCAGAACCTTGCCGACGAATATTCCGTCGATCACCCGTCGCTACCTGGAAACTGTTTCAAATCTCCAGTTAGCGACGGCTCATCCGTCGAAAATCGGTCGGAAACTGGGAATATCCATCGCTAAACAGTCACTAGTCCGTCGCTAACTGAGATTTTTTGGAAAAAAAAATTGCAGCACTTTCCCTGTTCACAAAAATATGCATAAACCAAACCAATATATAATGCACACCAATTATCCAACAATCACATAGACCAAATATATAATGCACACCAATTATCCAAGAATCACATAGACCAAATATGCACATACGAATTTAATGCACACCAATTATCCAAGAATCACAGACCAAACCAAATTAATAGAAAATAAACATCAATTATCTTGAAGAGTAACATAATATCCGGTGCTATAATCCGATTATAGCACAATTAATCCAAAGCTCTCAGAAATATTCCAAATTTTCTTAATACAATATTTTAAGAAGGAGGAGGTTGATTGTCCGGTGGTGGTAATCCCAGCTGCGACCGACGAATATACTCCTCCACTAGGTACGACGACAAGCCGTTGTAGACACTGTTCGGAAGTCGGCGTAGCTGCTCTGGCGACATGAGATCCAGGAGTGACGTCACAGTCGTAGGCGGTACCACAGGGGCATCAGGGTTGAAAGAAAGATGACCCACGAAAGAAGGACCGACACCAGCAGTCGACGGACCAGTAAAAGACGGACCAACACCATCAGCAGACGGACCGGCAGCAGCAGACGGAGGCGGAAAGTACGTGGAAAATTGCTCCCGCAAGGACGACACCGCCTCGTGCAGCTGCGTAAGGTGCGACCTAACATCATCGTCTGCCGGGGCCACGAGAGAAGGCGGTGTCGGTGAAAATATCTGTGTCGCCATGTGCAACGACCTTAGGGAGCCAACTCCGTACACGAGCCCTTTCTTAAAGCTGTCGACGGTATCTACGAACAAGTCGTTGCGAGCGGCCAAAGAAAAGGGCGTCCGGGCGGGCGTCGTTTCACCGACATCCTTGGTGTCAGTTAACTGAGCCCGACTAAGGGCCTCACGATACGCAGCCTATCAAATGAATGTGTTTATATTATTAGATTTACCTAAGTTGTAATCTAAATCCTATGTTTCACTAAGTTAAGTGTGAATCCTAAGTTTACCTAAGTTATAGTCCGAATACTTTTAATTCTTACGTAAATCTCATAAACATAAGTACTTACATCAGTCTCCTTGGCCCTCTCGTCGACGAAGCTCCCGTCCTTCCGTCTTTTGTGCGTATGCTGGAACACGTCGTGCATGGTGACCGATTCTGGCGCCCTTTCCTCCTTCACCGCCTGTTGGGCCTGCATACGAAATTTTCGTAGAACGTCGATAACTCCTTTAATTAATAATACCTAATTCGATAGTGAAATAAATTTACGGTAGCTCACCAGATCTGCAAGCGTCACTGCGTGGGGCCTTGATCCCCCCGTAAGAAGGCCCGCGGCCTGTCGGTTCGCCTTCGCCTTCTCCGATTTCTTCTTGTACGCAGGGGTATCCATCATACCTAAGAGGTCCTCATAATACTCCTGCCGGATCCAATTCGGCCTCGTATGCCCCATTTTCAGGTCATGAATCATATCCCGTATCTTCTTCGAGGCAGCACTTCTGTAGGTCCCGCGGATCGCGTCTTCGCGATGGGGGGCCACCAGTACGTCGTCTAACATAGAAATTCAATTATCACGTAATTTAAAAAATGGTTGATTAAAGAGTAACTAATAATTAACCAGAAGATATAGATATATACCCTCAACTCGTCGAGCCAGACGTACTTCACGTTTAGGGGCACCGACGAAAAGTTGAGGTAGGGACCGTGAAAGTTAGCCCTGATAATTTCTCCAAGAGCCGTGCCAACATTAAACGGAAAAAACCTACAAAGAAGAAACGACTGGATTATTAACTTGAATAAATGAAAGAAATTTAATAAATTATCTTAAATTTACTTACGAGGTCCCCGCGGGCCATAGCTCTCGTCGGAACTCACCTCTCGGCCTCTCTGGTGCCGTCGGAGGATCCACGGGTCCGTGCATGTACTCCCCAGTAATCGGATGGAACCGAGTATGGGGGTACTCCGGGGCCCACTGTGCAGTAACTGGGGCATCCCCTGGTGGATCCGCTGCTGGTGGTTCCGATAGCGGAACGGATCCGCTAGCAGATCCGGACTCATGCCTCGATGAAGTGGTCGATCGAGGAACGGATCCGCTAGCAGATCCGGACTCATGTCCACTACGACCACGACCACGACCCGCACCACCACCACCACCACCACCACGACCATCACCAGCACCACGACCACGGCCAGCCATCATGACCTGTAAATAGAACACATAAACATAATTAACAATATAAAAGTGTAAATGGATATAAAAAACTAAACTAAAATATACATACCACCAGTAGGGAGACGAGTGCCGCCGCGACGAAAAAGACTAGGAGTGCCATCTGCAATAAGTAAATAATCGAATGAAAAAAACATGAATTCACGTAATTGCTTTTATGAGGTCAAACTTAATTCACGTAATTGGAAGTGTTTTTAATATACAACAATATTTAACCTAATCATCGTCTTCGTTCTCATCCTTGGCCTCGTCTTCATCATCATCCTCCTCATCCTCATCCTCATCCTCATCCTCATCCTTATCTTCATCGTCGATTTCATCTGTATCCTCATCCCCATCAAATTCTTCTTCTTCTTTTTCTTCTTCTGCCTCAATATTTGGGACAAGACGCCTCTTTCTCCCCTGGTTGACAGCTAAGTCTTGTGTATCAACCTCTTTCTCCCCTCTATTTTCCTCAATAATATCTTTAACATCTATTGTATCTGAGTGTTGTCCCAAGTATTAGGACTTTTCGATCTGGTCCTCTTGGTATGCTGGGTCTCCAACGTTGAATGTATTTCTAGATTTAATCTTGCATACTGTCCACCAGTCAAATCGATCTCTACGACGCCTTGGGTAGCTTGTATAGTAGACTTGAACAGCCTGATTTGCTATCGCAAATGTATCGGACCCTCTATGCCTCTTGCGATGATTTATATCGACGAATCCAAATTGTTTATCGATTCTCCAACCGATATTTGGTGTCGTATCGAACCACTCACATTTGAACATCACAATATGCATATCATATGGGCCAGTATATTATAAATCTACAATATCCCGAAGCACTCCATAATAGTCAAAGTCCGGCTCGTCGTCATAGATGGTGCCTCTTATGCAAACACCGGAATCCTTGGTACTGATGCCGTCATTGATAAATTTGACATTTATAGCATTCTGAGTTGACTTAAACCTGAAGCCATTAACGACATAGCCTGGCCAAGTCTTTATTTGCTTCTTCGGTCCCAATGCCAGATAACGAACACTCTCATGAGTGAGTGTTGTTTCAGGCAATAAAACCTGTAAACAAATATTTATAATTTAAATGTTTCAGATTATATATTTATAATCTCAATTATAATCACAGTTACTTACGTATTTGCGAAACCATGACGGAAATATACAATCAACCTCTCTTTGAAGTCCCTCATCGATAATATCGGGTGTCCTCATTTTGACTTCATATCTAAATACACTATTAGAGAAAATAAGAATATATAAGTATAGTCACTTACTTCATCAAATTCGAGATTATAACGAGTGCAAGTGTACTGACTTACTTCTCCAAATCTCTCACTTCTTGTATGTCACAGTTTAACAAGACATATCGGTGAGCGGCATCATACTCGTCGTCTGTCAACCACCGTCTTTTACTAGCCCCAACAGGCTTGCCCCTTACATTGAATATTCCTCCATCCTCAACGTCCTCGTCATTCCTTTGAGGTCTATTTCGATTTGTCTTAACATGAGTATCGAAATAAATGCAGCAGAAGTTTGACACCTCTTCGATAAGATATGCTTCGCATATCGAAGCCTCTATATGAGCTTTGTTGCCAACTTTCTTCTTTAGATGGTGTAGGTATCTAGAGAGACAAATTATCTTGAGAATTAAGAAAGAATTTTAAAACACACTGAAATTCAACTTAAATTATATCGATTTTTATGTACCTTTCAAATGGGTACATCCATCGATAATGAACAGATGCACCGACACGGGCTTCGTATGCTAGATGAATCGGTAGATGCTCCATGCTGTCGAAGAAGCCAGGAGAAAATATTTTCTCCAACTTGTAAATTGTTAAGATAATTTTCTCCTCAAGTTCAACCATGTGTTGCACAGTCAACTTAGTTGAACAAATATCCCTAAAAAATATTGATAGTTCGGCCAACGGAACCCATACAGCAGAAGGCAACAACTCTTTCAAAGCAATGGGCAGTAATCTTTCCATAAACACGTGGCAGTCATGACTCTTCATTCCCGTTAGCTTGCGTTCATTGAGATCAACGCATCTAGACAAATTCGACACATAGCCGTCGGAAAATCTTAAAGTAGATACCCACTTGCAGATTATTAATCTATCTTCCTTGCTCAATGTGTATTGTGCTATCGGCTTACTTAATTGTCCAACAGCTCCCCTTGTATCAAGTTCAGATAAGGACGCTTGCATATCTCGGTAATGTCTTGTCTTGCTTTTAGATTGTCCTTCGTCTTTCCATTAACGTCCATGACGGTATTGAAGACATTATCGAACACATTCTTTTTGATATGCATAACATCAAGATTATGCCTTATAAGATTATTTTTCCAATAAGGCAAGTCCCAGAAGATACTCCGTTTGGTCCAGTTATGGGTTTGTCCGAACCCATCGACACGATTGTTCGATGGATCTTCCATTACAGTGGGCAAGTCCTTTACATCTTCCCAAATATCGTATCCCGACAATCTGGCAGACGGATGAGAAAATTCTTGTTTTCCAGCTCTGAACGCGTCCTTGTTCTTTCTCCAAGGATGACTCGCGGGCAGAAATTGACGATGACAATCAAAGAAAGAAGTTTTTCCTCCATGCTTAAGGCAGAACGTCTTACTATTTTGCATGCATATCGGACAAGACAGGGTGCCGTGAGTACTCCATCCCGACAGCATACCGTATGCGAGAAAATCATTGATTGTCCACATCAGTGAAGCTCTCATCTGAAAGTTCTGTTTCCTGGAAATATCATAGGTCGTGACGCCGATCTCCCACAGCTGTTTCAGCTCATCCACCAACGGCTATAAATATATATCGATATTCTTCGTCGGATTTTTGGGACCCGGTATGATAGCTGTCAAGAACATATAAGGAGTCTTCATACACATCCATGGTAGCAGATTGTAAGGGGTCAGAATGACCGGCCAGCAGGAGTATTGAGATCCCGACTGTCCGAAAGGGGTGAATCCATCAGAACATAGCCCCATGCGTACATTTCTAGGCTCTGCAGCAAAATCTGGATGGCGAAAATTGAAATATTTCCACGCCTCTCCATCCGAAGGATGTGACAATTCTCCATCGCCCTTTGTGCGTTCTTCGTTGTGCCATGCCATGTGTTCTGCTGTATTCTGAGACATATACATCCTCTGCAAGCGCTTCGTGATCGACAAGTAATGCATATACTTGTAAGGACGTCGTTTTCTAGTTGACTTTTCTTTTTTCCTGACTTAACGATCCGTATTACAGAAGCTGCAACTTTCTACATCTTCGTTCTCCTTGTAGTACAACATGCATCCGTTGCGACAACAATCTATCTTGTCGTACCCCAGTCCCAGTTGTCGGACCATCATCTTCGACTTGTAGAAGTTTTTTGGAAGTTCTTTTGATTCCTTCGGTAACACCTCATTCATTAGTTGTGTAATCCGATCATAGCAAGTTTGTGGCAAGTTAAAATCGAACTTTATGTTCAACAACCGCATCGTCACTGACAGTACGGAATGTGGCTCACAACCAGGCTATAAAGAAGTTTCAGCATCCTGAAACATATCATAGAAATCCTTCGCCTCGGGATTAGGATCCTCCGGATCAAAATTAGGCCCTGCCGCGTCGTACACCATATCTCGTGCAGGGTTCTGCACGTCTCCATAATCAACGGAGCATTCGTAGTCATCGACGACAAAATCCGCTGCAGCATTAATCAAACTGAGTCAATCTATCTATTTCTAAATTGCAAGAGTCCACTTCTAGGACTTGGCAGCTATATCCTAAATATCTAGTCTAAAATTAACTTGGTTAGGATACTAGAGTGTCCTTACTATCTAGCAAGCACTACCTTAGTCTAGTCACACTAGCATTAATTACCTATAATTCCTACCATGTCTACACTCACACATTACACCCCAAGCCGTCATGCATGATAATAGGCATGGTAGGCCTGCCTTTGGTGAAGCGAATGTCCAAACTCCAGGAAAATTTCACTTATTCAGTGACTTATGCAGATGAAGAACTCGCACTGTCCTTGACACAGTGAACATATACACCATGAATCCAAACTCCGTATTCACATTTACTAATCCAAACACCACCAAACTAATGGATAACACCCAATATGGATAACACATTATTTAGCCAATATATAAACTCAGATGAATTTGAGAAGCAAAGCCCCCGCCGCCCCCGACCAAAGCCCGCCGCCCAGCCCCCGACGCCCCCACCCCAAGCCCGTCGTCCAGCCCCCGACGCCCCCGCCCCAAGCCCGCCGCCCAGCCCCCGACGCCCCCGTCCCAAGCCCACAGCCCAGCCCCCGACGCCCCCGCCCCAAGCCAGCTGCCCCGCCCCCGACGACCCCGCCCCAAGCCCGCCGTCCAGCCCCCGACGCCACCACCCCAAGCCAGCCGCCCAGCCCCCGAATGTCCCCAAGCCCGCCGCCCCCGCTGCCCCTACGTCGACACCGCGACAGAGAGAGAGAGAGAAAGAGAGAGAGAGAGAGAGAGAGATCGAGAGAGAGAGAGAGAGAGGGGGGGGATTACCTTCGGGAGAGAGAGAGGAGAGGACGCCGACGCCGATCACCGAAGCCGCGGGAGAGAGAGAGAGAGAGAGAGAGTGAATTTGGGGGGAATGCGAAAAGTTCTCCCCGCCGTTTCAATTTAAGTCTGGAACGTATATTTAGCGACGGAATAGCGACGTCATAGAATCCGTCGCCCGGTAGTCGCTATTTTTGATACTTGCCGACTGAATAGCCGTCGCTACGTAGTCGAAGAAATGTCCCGCCAATTCTCGACACAATTCCCGCCAAATAATCGACTACGTAGCGACGCCTATCGATCCGTCGCTATATCTCCGACACCCTAGCGACGGATGTGCGACCTTTCCTCTGCCTAAAATTAAAATAAAAAATGTAAAGGCGTGTGGTCGGTAATCCGTCGGTGAGCGGCCACGAAGCCGTCGCTAACGCCGACTGAAAATTTTTGTCGCTAATTGTCCGTCGCTAATTTACTGTATTTTGGTATATATATATATATATATATATATATATATATATATATATATATATATATATATATTTGCTAGTGATGGAGGCTTTCGGGCTGAGATGTAGACTTCAAGCTGGTTTGTATATAGGCCTTCAGAGTGAGTTGTAGGCCTTTCTGTCAGAATATATATTCCCTTTGAATCTTATGTAAGATTATCTTGGATATTTTTATTCTTTTTTCCTCATTTATTTATCTAATAATGTAATAAATTCAAGATATATATTAAAATAATTTTATATTTGGATAGAGATCGTAGTACTACACTACTACTACAACTTTCCTCCAAAGGCTTACTACAACAACTTTCCTCGGAAGGCCTTCTAAATTCATACTATCCTGATCACAGTAGTAAGTTGCATCATTCGCATGAATCGCAGAGAATAAATTTGTATGGCAGTAGTCAACATCAGGGAATCCTGAAACAATAATGAATGTAGGATTTTCCTCTAACCATAAGCACATAGTTCTTGATATATAAAAACTTATAATGTCGGATCTGCACTAATTAAATCCATGTGATATGGGGTTGTTAGTGATGGATCTTCTTCTTGAATTAAATGTGAAGAATACTTGTTCTTAATCTTAATCTAGAAAGAAGTGACAATGCTTTAATTCTTTTTTATTGAAACAGAGAGACATACATACAAAATTTATCGACGCACATTACAAATTGAACCCAAAAAAAGAGACTATTGAACGGTCATTGTGTTCATCGCGTCGACAGAATCCATCTCATGTCTACATAGAGGGCAGGAAGGGTTTAGCTGCAGCCACTTGGCGAGGCACTGGTGGTGGAAAGTGTGGGAACAAGGCATCTGGCTCAAGTCTTTGCCATCGTCCTCCTCGTACTCCTCGAAGCAAATGGCGCAATCCTTCTCTTTGAACCGCCGGTCGTTGTATTTCAGCCGGTTCAGTTTCCTGGCCGCTCCGGTCCTCCGGCGTGCGTACGAAGCGGCGCCACCCGGGCCGCCCAAGACCAACACGTCGTCTATCATCTCGTAGCTGCTGTGGTCGACGACTCCCACCCTGAACCCCTGCCGCCTCGGCCTCTGCGTCATCTGCTGCAGGCTCCGGTCCAGCCGCGAAGGCACGGCGCCGGGCACCAGGAACTCGACGGCGAACCTGACCCCTCCCGGGACCGAGCGGGCGCAGCGCCGCGCCAGCGCGCCTGCGATGCTGCGGCGGCACACGCGGTCCTTCCAGAAGTGGGAGGTGAGCGTGTCGCCGAAGCAGGCCACTCTGGATATCGCGTCGGACACGAGGCGCTCCCTGTCCTCCTGGGAGTCGAGGAAGCTCCGCAGGTCGTGGTTGATGACCACGTCTCGGCCGACCGGGCGGCGCTCCGCGTCGACGGCCCGGACGATGATGATGGCCGTTTCGATCGGGTGGCGGAAGGCTCTGAAGCACATCTGGACGCCTTCGTGAGTTACGGAGTCGTCATAGAACGGTGCTCGGGTTGCCATATATGGCTAGAAAACAAGGAAGCTAAGAAGAAGAAGAAGAGAATTGAAAGAAAATTGTATAGTAAAGGTTTCTGTAGTCTCTAGAGCCGCATATATATATATAGCTGCGATTTTCCTTGTCCGTGACTAATTAGGAAACGTTAAGGAGTATATTTTATATGGTAACATATGATTTCTGTCAAAGATTTCTTATGGGTCAAAGATTTTTATATGGTAACATATGATTTCTGTCAAAGATTTTATATGGTTTCCATAACGGGGAGGGATTCTTTCTTTCAAGGCTTTCTTTCTTTCTTTCCGTTACTGTTTTGAAAAGGAAAAGAAGTCCTATATCGAAACTCTGGATTATATTATTTGATAATATATTATTTAACACCAAATTTTGATTGGGTTAATCTTTGATTTCGTAATGTGATCCTATATTTGGAAATATATATATTGTATTATTATTTGTAATAGGAAAAGAAGTTTGAAATCTTTCGTATATCCTATAGAAGTTTTTAAAAAAAAAATCGCAGAGTTTGCTACTGGGAATACTATATAGTCCCAAATTCTATATTTTCCAAACCTTATTTTTAAAAATTAAATTTTCAGAAAAAAAATATTTTTAATGTATGGTGAATATATAAATATTCTCAGAAAAAACTAAGAAAAGATTAAAAAAACAAAATTTACAAAAAAATTATATATGAAATAAAAAGTTAAAAAATGAAAATATGAAAAAAAAAATCTCCAAAAATGAAAAAGACAAAAAAAAACCAAAATTTTCTTCAAAAAAGGAAAGAAGAACAAAAAAAATAAATTAAATATCAAAAAAAAAAACAAAAATAAATTAAAAGATGAAAAAAATACCAAAAACAGAATCATCCTTTAAAAAATGAAAAAGGTTAAAATTAAAAAAAAAAATTCATTCTTAAAACAGGAAAAAGAAAAAAAGAAAAAAACAAGAAACTAAAAACTAAAAAAACTTCTTAGAATAATGAAAAAAAAGACAAAAAAACAAAATGATAAAAAAATACCCCCAAAAATTCTTTAAAATGAATAAATGAAAAAAATATATTTAAAAATACTAAGGGTTTGCTTGGTATGGTGTTTTCACTGGTTTTGGGGTATTTTTGAACCGGCCGTTTATGAAAACCTTTGCTTGTTAATTTTTGAGGCACCGGTTTTGGTCTGCTCAAAAATCACCCAAAATCGGTGTAATGTAATTTTGGGTGGCTTTATAAACACCACAAATTGGTGGGTACTTTAAAGAGATTTTATTATTTTATTCCATTTATATCCTCACCAAAATATATAATTATAACTACTAATATCCTTCTGTCATACTCTCATTATTATTATTATTATTATTATTATTATTATTATTATTATTATTAATTGTTTTTTAAAAAAAAGAAAAAGAGAATTTTTCATGGCATGACACATGTCATGCCATGTAAGTGTCCTTAAAACCTAACCCTAATGGACCAAGTGTCCCTAAACCCTAACCCTAGAGGGGGTTATGTGTCCCATGAATTTATGGAGGGGGGGGGGGGGGGGGACACCTCACCACCTCTTCCCCTCTATATAAATCCCCCCCCCCCCCACACACACAAACACTCACCTCCTTTTTCCCTCTATATAAATCCCCCCCCCCCCCGCCCCACACACACACAAACACTCACCTCCTCTTCCCCTCTATATAAACCCCCCCACACACACAAAACTCACCACCACCACCCTTACTACTACTGCTGCTGCGGTTAGCCGCCGCCGCCGCCAGCCGCCCGCCCCTCCCCGACCACCTCCACCACTCCATCTTCTTCCTCCATTTCCTCTTCCACTTCCAATTCCAAAGCAAACCCTAGGTAATTTCTAATTTCCTCTTCATTTCCCAACCTCTATATTTATTCCTAATTTAAATTTAGGTTAGAACTGCTAACAAGAATATTTGTTATTGGATTCAAATTAGGGTTTATAAAAAATTTTAGGTCATCTCAAACCCAAGGCAAGTCCTCTTTCCCTCTTCCTCTTTCTTTAGGAATACTCCATTTTGACTCTTTAAGATTAATTTTAAACATGTATAGGTTTATTTATAAATCTGAAATTACAAATTAAATGTCAATTTCTTTATTCATAAGATCATAATATGGAATTATAACTTAAGATAATTCCTCTACTTATTGTTTAACTTTAAATTCTAAAATTTTGATACTGTTTGACTAATTTGAGAACTCTAAAACTTTTGAAATTTCTATTTTCTAGTAAAAATTTCAATTTTGATAAACATAGATAAAGGAATTAAAATTATTATACTTAGACACTGGAATAATTGTATGTGACGTAACCCGGATAAGTTTATATGCATTTGGACAACAAATAATACTTGAAGGAAAGAACTGATTGTGGACATGAATTATCTGGACTTGAATTTTGATGAACAAATTGAACACATGTGGACATATGGGACTCTCCAAAGGTAAGTCTGACATACACATAGGAACTGAACAACTGGACCGCACACCGGGAAGGTAAAAGTACAAGAACCTTTTATTTCCCTACTTATAAATAAGTGCTCAATTTTGTGTATTCATAATTAGAAATAAATCTCGTTTCTACATTTTCCTGCTTCATGCACCTTCAAGAAATGATATATGACTATGGAAGGGTTTTGTTTTGATTTGGTTTTGCATACTATCTACATGATATATATATATATATATATATATATATATATATATATATATATATATATATATATATATATATATAAACATTGTCTTTTAAGCTTTTGTATATTAACTAGTATAATTTGGATAAACATTAAGTATTGCTCTATTCTGATAACTGGAAAACAATTCGCAAGCCGCAACCCGATTAAATTGCTAAAGGAAAGGTAAACATTGCTTGCTCAGGTAAGAATCTCAAGTTTCCTTTTGCTCATTTCACTGCGTGGTCCGGTGTTGAGGTTGGCTCCACCGAAGGGGTCGGCGAGCCCATTTTATTTACTGCATGGTCCGGTGTTGAGGTTTGCTCCACCGAAGGGGTCGGCGAATCCGGATTTTTCATATATATATATTTTTGTTAAATTTCGGGGTTCCTAAATACAAAGGAGACTCTGCCAAAAATTTTGGAAAATTTAGAAGATAGACAAATTTCTGACTTTCGGAAAATTTAGAAAGTTTCTTATCTAGGAAGCATTGGGCGGGGAGAACAACTGCATATCCCTAGATATCCCGTAACATAATAACAAAAGCTGATCACTATTTTCGAAAATCACGTAAATTAGTACATCTATTTTCAAATAGAGGGTACTAGCCCAAAGGAGGCTCGGAAATCTCGGAAATCAATGCATCTATTTTGACAGTAACATCAAATAGATAGTTTTAGCCCAAGGGAGGCTCGAAATTCACAGCCTGATCCCAGGTCAACGGGATTGTTTACGGGAAATATTTAGAGGATTATTCAGAGTATTGTTCTTAAAACTGCATTGCATTAAATTCTATTTTTACTCCAGAAATAACTCTGCCTATTTTAAGTAGGCAGCTTTCCTGTTTGCTCAAGGGTAGTAAATCCTACTAAAAGCTCAAGGGAAGCTCGGAAATCTTACTATTCATGGAGTAGGACGATGTTTACATTCTTTGATTTACTAAAGCAAATATATTAATATATATATATATATATATATATATATATATATATATATATATATATATATATATATATATATAGTAGTGCAAGTTGGCATATCCCTGTCTTTTCTCAAAAAAAAAACTACATATTTCTTTATTTTGTTTAACTTTCACCGTTCTTGGCCGAGGACTTGCTTGTCGTTTTCTAAACGACCTAGTATTTGTTCACTAGGTGAAGAAGAAGAAGACGCCTCCGCCGAAGTACCGCCGCACTACAACGAGGAGTAAATTGTCCGGACTACCTACAGTTATGACCAGCACTATCGTAGTTATCTTGTAAATTACTTTTGTAATATACTTGTAAAAGCATTGCTGGAAAAGTTTCCTGTATAATAGCTACACTATATTACCATGTAAACTCCTTGTATTTTCCATTCTGCTGATGACTACGGGCGACAATCACGATTTCGGCGCGTAGCCTGGGGATGTGTTTATGACGTCACCATTCCACTCGGAAAGCGGGACGTGACCCGTATTTTAAGTGGTGGCCCATGCAGGTCAGCAAGAATGGGTAATCTATGATAGAACATAGGTTCGGATAGAACGTAGGTTCTAGAATTATAAGGAGCACATCGAGTCCAAATCACACCCTAGGAATCCCTGAGAAGGAAGTGTCAATAGTTAGTAGATGATTACCTCTTTTCTAACCAATTATTTAATCCTAGTAAAGGGATACTGACCCAAGGAATTCTTGGTGTAGATCATGCCCCGATTCGTACCTTTTGCAAGACTAGGTAATGACAGCCATAGCCTGGACGAATATTATGCGTTTGTAAAGAAGATGTGGCGAGTGGCACCAAAAGGGATGATAGAGGCCTATGGGGTACATTACGAGCTGGAATATCCGGTGGTAACGGATATAGTGGATAAAAGAAAAGTATATTATAATACGGTGCATTACTATGTCCTGATCAAGGCAGAACCCTCTCAAGGTCCAGAAATCGATCGCAACGATACTCTGGAGGAATCGAAGCAGACGTACCCAGAGGCAAAAATCCATAACATAAGGCGAATGTGGATTTAGACCCCCAGGATGTGGAGGATGTGTAAAGATAGAAGTGTAGATAAGTATTAGATCCCTAGTTATGTAAAGGATGTAAAATAAGTATTAGATCCCTAATATGTAAGTAAAGTAGGAATGTATGTAGTAGGGATGTAATGTATAAATGTATGTAGTAGGAGCATATTGTGCTGCCAATAAATAAAATATTCTTTTTCTATATTCTTGTATTCCTTGTAAGTACTTCTTACTTGAGGATATTATGAATGTAGGTATGGACCTGTTTATGCCGCGTTTGGAATGGGATGGGAGCGATTACACTCTGTACTTATACCAACGCTATACAAGAATAATGTGGAACGCACCCGATTGGTACGACGTTCATGTCTACCAAGTGTTTTATGTAATCATGCGTCCCATTAACAGGGACATCGAGGACGGAGCCGAAGTATATTATGAAAATACAACCTACTGCCTGCATGTCCGAGATCCAAACCGCATTTACATCGGACTACATGGCTATGAGGGTACACTAGATGACTTTGAAAGACTCCATCCAGAGGTCGACATCATCACTAAGGAAAGAATCCTCATCGAGGCTATAACATAAAAAAATCCTAACCATGTATATATAGTGAAGAAGGAGTCCTTCTCTTTTGTCTGCTGTATGGTATTTTGGAAATCAGCTGATATGTATATGAGTAGGGATAGGTAGGGATAGAATAGATTACTATGTCATATTTTGGGAAGGTTGAGTGACATGCGTAGGCTAGGTGAGAAGAATGTAGACAAATGTTGGGAGTAGAAACAACATTTTGTATTACTCTCATTATAATGAAATATATGGTTTTGTTGTACACCTTGTTATAAATAAACATTGTGAGTCAAATATTCCCTAAGGATTGTGTCTTTTAATTTTAGGATATGGACAACCATGATCAACCAAACGATCCACCACCTCAAGCATCAACCGAACCAACCGTGGCTGATATGTTCCGTTTGTTCCAGCAACTATTGGAATCCAATAGTCAGCAGGCCAATGCTGCCCATGCAACAAATACCACGATATTGGAACAAATGCAGAGTTGCAATAATACTACGGATAAAATCCTAAAGGAATTCAGGGATCTTAGGCCACCCAAGTTTAAGGGAACTGAAAATGCAATGGAAGCAGGTCAATGGCTGAGAACCATTGAAGGTCTGATGAAGGCTGCAAAAGTTAAACCCGAGGATATGGTACCAGCAATCTGCATCCAGCTAGAGGATATTGCTGGATACTGGTGGAGCGCTGAGTATCCAGAAGATTCTGACAAGGATATGTCATGGGCTGAATTTAAGAAGAAATTTGAAGAAAGATTCTATCCTAAGTCAGCACGGATAGAATTAGAACGACAATTCAACTATCTGAAATAAGGGAGACGCACAGTTGATGATTATACTGCAGAATTTTCCAGGCTTAGTCGATTTGCACCCAACATGATAGCGGATGAAGAAACGAAAACATCCAGGTTCGTAGAGGGACTTGGGACCCAACTGAAAAGTAGGGTTGCATCTTATCGGTGCCAAACCTTTTCTGAAGCAACAGAAGCTGCTCGAGACCAGGAAAGAATACTAAAGGAAGAGCAACCTTTCCGGTCATCGCAATCTAAGAGAACCTTCGAAGAAGGGGCATCCTCTAACAGGAATCATTGGCAGGGACCGCCTAAGCGTCCTCAGAATGGCAACCCAGATAGGTCCATTATTTGCAATTATTGCCACAAACCAGGACACAAAATAAATATATGTAGAAAAAGATTGGGGCTTTGTTTGAAATGTGGAGCAGGAAACCATCCAACCAATCAATGCCCTCAGTTGCCTGCAACTGGAGCAACCACACAAAGCTTCAATCAAGGATACCGACCTCCAGTTCAAGGAAACCAACCTCGACCTATAGTGTAGGCACCAATACCACAAGCAGGTATGGCTTATGGAAATCAGCACAGGCCGCCCTATGCACCTCAGGCGTATCAGTTTCAACAAGCACAACGGGCGGTTCAAGCCCAAAATAATAACAAGAAGAGGAATAGGCAAGGACAAGCGTTTATAATAGGAACTGAAGATGCAAATATCCTTGGAGAAGTAATTTCAGGTACTATTTTAATTTCTGCGTATCCAGCATCAGTATTATTTAATTTCGGGGCTACCCATTCATTTATAGCATCTTCTTTTATATCACAACGTGAAATAGAGTCACAACCTCTGCCTAAATCACTGAAAGTCCTCACCGGTAATGGAGTAGTAGAAGTCAGTCGGGTATGTAGTAGATGTCCCATAAAATTGGGTGGAGGAGCTTTTCGTACCCGGTTGCTCGTTTTTCCAACAAGCAATTATGATATAATATTGGGTATGGATTGGCTAACTGCAATATTAGCCAATATAGATTGCGGTCAGGGGAAAGTTTTCTTTTAACTCCCTGACGGAGAATTTTATAAATTTGTAAGAGATCAGAATGAATTCAATGCAGAAGAACTAGAGAAATTTGAATTACCAACACTGCTGCAAGGAGTGGCAGAGCAATCATTCCCAAGGGTAGTAGAAGAATTTAAGGACGTATTCCCAGAAGAATTGCTAGGGCTACCCCCAGATAGAGCTGTAGAATTCTCTATAAATTTAATACCTGGAGCTGCACCCATAGCCAAAAAGATATACCCAATGAACAAGGAGGAGCTAGCTGAGTTAAATAAACAGATAAAGGAATTATTATCCAAGGGATTTATTCAGCCTAGTGCTTCGCCATGGGGTGCACCAGTGTTATTTGTGAAAAAGAAGGATGGTACCCTACGCCTAGTGATTGATTATAGGGCCTTGAATGAGGTTACCATCAAGAATAAATATCCCTTACCTAGGATCGATCAACTGTTTGATCAGTTAGGGGAGGCAAAGGTATTTTCAAAAATTGATTTAAGATCCGAATATCATCAAGTGAAGGTAAAGAAGGAAGATATTCCAAAAACTGCATTTAGAACTCGGTATGGGCATTACAAATTCTTAGTTATGCCATTCGGGTTGACAAATGCACCAGCTATATTTATGGACCTGATGAACCGAGTATTTTATCAATATCTGGATAAATTTGTGATTGTATTCATTGATGACATTCTTATATGCTCCAAAAGTGAAGAGGAGCATGAAAAACACTTAAGGATAGTGCTGTAAACTCTGCGGGAGGAACAATTATATGCCAAGCTTAGTAAATGTGAATTTTGGCTGGACCAAATACCATTTCTAGGGCATATTGTCAGCGGAGAAGGTATCTCGGTAGATCCAAAGAAAGTAGAAGTAGTTAAGTCTTGGCCGACACCTAAGTCCGTAGCAGAAATCAGAAGTTTCTTAGGACTGGCTGGTTATTACCGAAGATTCGTAGAGAATTTTTCAAGAATTGCAGAACCTTTAACCCGTCTTACCCGAAAGGAAGAAAAGTTTAACTGGACGGAGAAATGTCAAGCAGCATTTAGCGAATTAAAGGAAAGATTAATTTCAGCCCCAATACTGGCATTACCATCTGGTTCGGAAGGATATGAGATATATAGTGATGCATCAGGAAAGGGTCTAGGATGTGTACTGATGCAGCACGGAAGAGTCATAGCATATGCATCCCGACAATTAAAGACACATGAAAGAAATTATCCAACTCATGATCTCGAACTTGCAGCGGTGGTATTCGCGCTCAAATTATGGAGACACTATTTATACGGAAAAAGAATCAAAATATACACAGATCACAAGAGCTTAAAGTATATCTTCACGCAAAAGGAGATCAATATGAGACAAAGAAGATGGTTGGAGTTACTGAAAGATTTTGATATGGAGCTAACACATCACCCAGGCAAGGCTAATAAGGTGGCTGATGCCTTAAGTAGAAGGCCCGAAGCTTTCTTTATGAATACACCCAAGGAAATCCTTGAGGATTTGAGGAAAATAGGAATTGAAGTAATATGCCCGATAACCGAAAGGATATGGCAAAACTTACAAGTGCAATCCTCCTTAATAGATAGAATTAAGGAAGCCCAACAAAGTGATTCAAAACTTCAGAAAATTTAGAAACAAACAGAAGCAGGGCTCCAGACCGGGATAAGGAAGCATCCGGACGGATCGCTAAGATTCGAAAATTGACTATGTGTGCCCAGTGGAGATTTAAGGACAGAGGTTATGTCAGAAGCCCACAACTCATAATATTCCATTCATCCGGGCAGCACTAAAATGTATAAAGATTTGAAACAAACATTTTGGTGGCACGGAATGAAGAGAGAAGTCGCTAGATTTGTATCCAAATGTCTTGTATGTCAACAAGTGAAAGCAGAGCATCAAAGGACAGCAGGACTTCTTCAGCCATTGCCCATACCCGAATGAAAGTGGGAGCATCTCACAATAGATTTTGTGACAGGATTGCCTAGGACCCAAAGGGGTAATAATGCTATTTGGGTCATTGTAGATAGACTTACCAAGTCCGCTCATTTCCTACCCTTTCGAGTTGGACAGTCAACAGAGGTACTGGCAGAAATGTACATGAAACAGATTGTCAGTCAGCATGGAGTGCCAGTGAGTATAGTATCGGATAGAGATACCCGATTCACTTTGCACTTCTGGAAAAGCTTGCAAGAAAATCTTGGCACTCAACTAAAATTTAGCTCCGCCTACCATCCCCAAACAGACGGCCAGTCTGAAAGAACCATTCAGACCCTAGAAGACATGATGAGAGCTTGTATTTTAGATTTTGGAGGAGCATGGGATGATCATCTACATTTGGTAGAATTTTTATATAACAACAGTTACCATGATAGCATCAAAATGGCTCCTTTTGAAGCACTATATGGTAGAAAGTGCAGATCGCCGGTATGTTGGACCGACATAGGAGAGAGACAATTGCTGGGACGAGAACTAGTAACACAAACTGTGGATATAGTCAAAGCAATAAGAAGTCACATGCAAGCAGCCCAGGATAGACAAAAGATGTGGGCTGATAAGCATCGAAGAATATTGGAGTTTCAACCTGGAGAGTATGTGTTTCTGAAGATTTCACCAACTAAGGGGACCATCAGATTCGGGACCAGAGGAAAACTGAGTCCTAGATACATTAGACCGTTCGACATATTGGAGAAAGTAGGAAATGTATCATATCGGCTTGCCTTACCACCAACGCTAGAGGGAGTCCATAATGTATTCCATGTTTACCAGTTACGAAGATATGTGTCGGATTCGAGCCATATACTCGACCATTCAGAAATCACCGTTGGACCTACACTACGGATAGAACAGAAACCCGTTGGGATCTTGGATCGAAGGGAGAAGGTACTCTGCAATCGGATCATCCCATTAGTACGAGTCGCTTGGAGCAAGGATTCTCCTGGAAATTCAACTTGGGAGAAAGAAGAATACATGCGAAGGCAATATCCGTATCTATTCCCTAAGCCAGGTTAGCAATCAATTGTTGTACTAGTTATTTCAAATTCCGAGGACGAAATTTTTCTAAGGGAAGTAGACTTGTCATACTCTTATTATTATTTATTATTATTATTATTATTAATTGTTTTCAAAAAAAGGAAAAGAGAATTTTCTATGGCATGACACATGTCATGCCATGTAAGTGTCCCTAAAACCTAACCCTAATGGACCAAGTGTCCCTAAACCCTAACCCTAGAGGGGGTTATGTGTCCCATGAATTTATGGAGGGGGGACACCTCACCACCTCTTCCCCTCTATATAAATCCCCCCCCACACACAAACACTCACCTCCTCTTCCCCTCTATATAAATCTCCCCCCACACACACAAACACTCACCTCCTCTTCCCCTCTATATAAACCCCCCCCCCCCCCCACACACAAAACTCACCATCACCACCCTTACTACTACTGCTGCTGCTGTTAGCCGTCGCCGCCGTCGTCGGCCGCCCCTCCCCGACCACCTCCACCACTCCATCTTCTTCCTCCATTTTCTCTTCCACTTCCAATTCCAAAGCAAACCCTAGGTAATTTCTAATTCCCTCTTCATTTCCCAACCTCTATATTTATTCCTAATTTAAATTTAGGTTAGAATTGCTAACAAGAATATTTGTTATTAGATTCAAATTAGGGTTTGTGGAAAAGTTTAGGTCATCTCAAACCCAAGGCAAGTCCTCTTTCCCTCTTCCTCTTTCTTTAGGAATACTCCATTTTGACTCTTTAAGATTAATTTTGAACATGTATAGGTTTATTTATAAATCTGAAATTACAAATTAAATGTCAATTTCATTATTCATAAGATCATAATATGTAATTATAACTTAAGATAATTCCTCTACTTATTGTTTAACTTTAAATTCTCAAATTTTGATACTGTTTGACTAATTTGAGAACTCTAAAACTTTTGAAATTTCTGTTTTCTAGTAAAAATTTCAATTTTGATAAACATAGATAAAGGAATTAAAATTATTATACTTAGATACAGGAATAATTGTATGTGACGTAACCCGGATAAGTTTATATGCATTTGGACAACAAATAATACTTGAAGGAAAGAACTGATTGTGGACATGAATTATCTGGACTTGAATTTTGATGAACAAATTGAACACATGTGGACATATGGGACTCTCCAAAGGTAAGTCTGACATATACATAGGAACTGAACAACTGGACCGCACACCGGAAAGGTAAAAAGTACAAGAACCTTGTATTTCCCTACTTATAAATAAGTGCTCAATTTTGTGTATTCATAATTAGAAATAAATCTCGTTTCTATATTTTCCGGCTTCATGCACCTTCAAGAATTGATATATATATATGAATATGGAAGGGTTTTGTTTTGATTTGGTTTTGCATACTATCTACATGATATATATATATATATATATATATATATATATATATATATATATATATATATATATATATATATATATATATATATATATCTTTGTTAAATTTTGGGGTTCCTAAATACAAAGGAGACTCTGCCAAAAATTTTGGAAAATTTAGAAGATAGACAAATTTCTGACTTTCGGAAATTTTAGAAAGTTTCTTATCTAGGAAGCATTGGGCGGGGAGAACAACTGAATATCCTTAGATATCCCGTAACATAATAACAAAAGCTGATCAGTATTTTCGGAAATCTCATAAATCAGTACATCTATTTTCAAATAGAGGGTACTAGCCCAAGGGAGGCTCGGAAATCTCGGAAATCAATGCATCTATTTTGACAGTAACATCAAATAGATGGTTTTAGCCCAAGGGAGGCTCGGAATTCACAGCCTGATCCCAGGTCAACGGGATTGTTTACGGGAAATATTTAGAGGATTATTCAGAGTATTGTTCTTAAAACTGCATTGCATTAAATTCCATTTTTACTCCAGAAACAACTCTGCCTATTTTAAGTAGGCAACTTTCCTGTTTGCTCAAGGGAAGCAAATCCTACTAAAAGCTCAAGGGAAGCTCGAAAATCTTACTATTCATAGAGTAGGACGATGTTTACATTCTTTGATTTACTAAAGCAAATATATATATATATATATATATATATATATATATATATATATATATATATATATATATATATATATATATATATATATAAGTGCAAGTTGGCATATCCCTGTCTTTTCTCAAAAGAAAAACTACATATTTCTTTATTTTGTTTAACTTTCACTGTCCTTGGCCGAGGACTTGTTTGTCATTTTCTAAAGACCTAGTATTTGTTCACTAGGTGAAGAAGAAGAAGACGCCTCCGCCGAAGTACCGCCGTACTACAACGAGGAGTAAATTGTCCGGACTACCTACAGTTATGACCAGCACTATCGTAGTTATCTTGTAAATTACTTTTGTAATAAACTTGTAAAAGAATTGTTGGAAAAGTTCCCTGTATAATAGCTACACTATATTTAATACCATGTAAACTCCTGGTATTTTTTATTCTGCTGATGACTACGGGCGACAATCGCGATTTCGGCGCGTAGCCTGGGGATGTGTTTATGACGTCACCATTCCACTCGGGAAGCGGGGCGTGACACCTTCTCTATTTAATTTTATTCGTGTAAAAAACTTTCACAACCGCTCGTTAGTGAATTACCATGCATGGATTAGACTGGTTTAAAAGCCGCTACTTAAAAATCACCCAAAACCGGACCGCTCATAATCGCTCATAACGGGTACTCTAGAAACACCTCATAACCACTACTCTACAATTGCCAAGCAGACCCTAAAACAAAATAGGAAAAAAAATTCTCGTGCAAAAAAAATCCACATGTTCTTAAGAGAGGATTACCATGTTTTGTCTGGTGGTCAAATAGTTTATCCGAATATTTGCAATTTCTAGAAATAAGATTTTCACTCGTTTGTTACAGTCCGCATGGGGGACCGATGCGTAAACCAACACCACGTGTCGGTCCCCATTGGTCCTTATCTCTAACCCATGATAGCAGGGGTTGGGTTTTGTGGACCCCACGATCTAGCCAATAGATGAGCGACACGTGGCGGCTCGATTTCAGCCCTAGTTTTCCATCCTATGTTTGTTCAAGAATAGGTTTTAATCCTAAATTTTGTGGCCATTTTTTATAACCTAAACTAAACATTGAAATAGGTTTTCCTTCCTTAACTTGTTCGAATAAAAAATAAATTTCGTGTACAAAACGCCCTTAATCTCTCAATTCAACAACAAATGAGCATTTTTATAGGTCAAAATCCTTACATGTCTGAATTCAATCATCTTATATTTAAGTATATTATAAGTTAATATAATTTAAATACATCTTTATATTAATTTATTAAATTTAGTTTAGTAGTCAAATATAAGTAACTACTAGAAGTATATGTAACCAATGGATTAGATTATACTTTTTTTCTTCTAACGATGAGATAATGTTCTAAATTTAAATATATTATATCTGTTGGATTACATTGTCCCTAAAAAAACTATTGTTACAATATATCTAAATTAAGTTTTAGATTACTATATCCAAAATCCTAAATGAAGATAATATCATATTAAATTGATTATACTATATGTATGGATGACATTATATATATAACCAAAATACGAGAGTATTACTCATTTTTTGGTTTAATCCTGTCTTGTCTAAAGTAATTATTTGGGGCGCATTTGGTATGCAGAATAGTCGTAATTTCTATATTCCAGATAATCAAATTTCTTGTAAATTTATATTCTCGTGTTTGTTGAGTATATAAAAAATAAAAAAAGATAAGAAAACTAAAAAAAATTGAAAAAAAAGGATTAAAATATTAAAAAACAATTTATTTTCTTAAAAGTAGAAAAAGATGAAAAAAATTGGAAAAAAAGGAAAAAATCTTTAAAACAAAAAAGATAAAATGAAACTGGAAAAACATTTTTTAAAAAAAGATTAATAAACTGAGAAAAATAAAAAGATTCATAAAAATGAAAAGATAAAAAAAAAGATTTTCTTTTAAAAGAGAGTATAAAAAAAATGCTCTGAGAAAAAAAAAATCCACTATTGTTAAGGATACGACTTCTATATTTTGTTGGCACATAGTTTACCCGCTATCCACAATTCTCGATAATAATTTGTATAACATAAACCAAAGATAGGAATACGTTTTCCCCCTTAAATTTGTCAGAAAATAAGAAATTTTCGTGTACCAAATGCCCCCTTTGGGGTAAATTGTTTACCTACCAAGTACCTCAAACTTTCGTACTAATCTTAGTGTTAATTTTAACGTTAATGTTAATGATAATGTTAACGTTAATGCACGTTAATGTTAATTTTAGCATTTAATATTAATATTAATTTTTATGTTAATTTTAATTTTAATTTTAAATTTTGCCATGTCAGCTGTCACGTCATATGTCATGTCAAACGACATGTAAGCTGCCACATAAGAATGGATACTTTGAAGGGATATTTTGGAGGCATAAATAGTATTTTTTTCATCTAATTAAAAGCTTCATAACCCTTCTCTCTCTCTCTCTCTCTCTTTGTGCCCACGCTCTTCTTTTGCTGGAAATTGCACATGTAACACGTATTCTCCGATATCTACTCTCTCTCTCTCCCTCTCTGTGTGTGTATAAACCCTAATAGATAATGACGACGGAGGGAGAGATCTCCCAGGACCCGAGTTGCGTTCTAGATGATCCTCCTGATGTGTGGACAACCGTTGACTGTAGTAAGGGAAAGCGTCCCTTAAAGGGTGTATGGACATAAGGAAGGCAATCCTTAGGGCGTCAGCCCAGTTACATGTGGGAGATGCACAGCTTGATGGGCGTTAAGCCTCGATACTCCCATGCGATCAACATATCTGGACTGGATCTTAAGCATAGGAAATGCCATCCGTTAGGGATGGAGCGGGACTCGAGGCATTCCCTCCATTAAATGGGTGGATGACTCGGCTTTTGGGAAGACAAGAGGGGAGGAGCCCATATACAAAGAAGGAACAAATTCACTTGCTCAAACCCTAGAAGTTGGGGAAAATATTCTATCATATGATGATGTCCTCTGACTCTAGGATGAGTTATGAAGAACCTATCGTTATCGAGGGCAAACGGATGGGAGACATAGAGGCTGCGGATTTGACCATCTCAACGGCTGGGTGGAAGAAGATGATAGTCTTATACGTGGTTATGCGTTGGTCGTCCTATCACGTGGTGGTGGTGGCCTTTCTGCGGCTTGCATGGCAGCCGACTGGCATGGTGGAGGTGTTCTTTAGGGAGAATGGGTTCTTATTTGCTCGATTCTCTTTGGAGTCGAACCTAAATAAGGTGCTCCAGAAACGTCCCTCGATTTTTGAGGGATGCTTAATAATGACTGGCATTGGGATCCTTCGATCTCTATGGAGATGGATTTGGTGGCTATTATACTGGTATAGATCCATCCTCCGGTTCTCGTTGTAGTTCTAGAATGAACCAACGCTGAGGAAGATGGTCAGTGTTTTTGGGGTGACGCTACGGATGGACGTAGTCATGATGCATCAAAGAAGGCTACCATTTAATCTGATCCATGTAGATGTTTCACGATGTAGACTCGGGTAGAGGTGGTTCCTGTTCGACTTCTTGATGGAAGACGCTTCAACCAACCAGCAATTATGAGTGGACTCCCTTAGTCTGGTCTGCATGTTGTTTTATTATGCATGCTTCAGAGGTTTGCCTAGACCCGACTGGTGAAGTCATCAGGGAGGGGTTGATGGAGGTGTTGCAGGATCATGAGGATATTGAAGGTTTGGGGATGGCTATAGTGATGGAACTGGGGATTCCCAGGATCCTTACTTTGGTGTGCGTATTGATCGATAGAAAGTTAAACAGATTTAATACGTGTTCTAACCCTTCATAGGCGGAAACTAGGGTTCAGGAATTATACCTGCGACGGAAAGAAGACAAGTAATTCCTGGCAATCTCGAGCGGACGACCCCAAGATCTTCTGCACGTATTCCTTCCTCGAGTTGGATATCGTGTGGGCAACGATCTCCCAACCTTTTCTTCTCCTTGGCAGCCTTCTCTTTCTCTCCTTATGTGAATCACGAATTTAGAGAAAGCTTCATATTTCTGATCAGTAATTTGGCGGCCAGAGAATAGAGGATATATATAGGCTACGGCAGGGACCATGAGGAGAAATTAGGGTTAAGCCTCCTAACGGATTTGGATATCTCGTGTTCAGCCCGAACACACAATCCAAGCCCATTAACAATAGCTCGGTCCACTAATGAGCTATTGTTGTACTACCTCCCTAATCGCAAATTATGTTTGTGGGCTCCTTTTATTATATGCTCGTTTGGCTCCCCATGTTAAGATATCGTATGTCCGTCGTTCAAATTAAGTTACTGACAACTATATTGATTCAACATCTTTTATCCTTAAGTAGTACCGTTCAACTTTATTTGTCATGTCGTACATAATCCATCTGCAGGGTTTACATGACAATCCTTATGAGCTCCTTAATGGGATATTATAAACCCGATGTATCGGGACATGGATTCCATTTATAATCAACAGTCCATCATACATACAATGTTATTACCCAATTTATAGAGGTTGTTGATCCATAATAAATCTCACGCTTTCATGAGTCAAAGTAATCCATATTGTATATACATGTCTGTTATTATATCCGGATTAAGAGCACAAGCATCCATAATAACAGAGGTGTTTGTTCTCTTATGTAGTCAGTACAAAGAGAACAACCTCAAGTGGTCATATTGAATACACACAAAGTGTACTAGTGTAAACCTATAGTCAAGATAGACTAATACCAGATTACACTACAACCTTTCCAATAGATTATCCAAGTCTATCTAGGTTGTGAACTATTTATATACTCCATAGGGAACTGATAATATGATCTTCTGTGTGACACCACACACCATATTATCTACAATATAGAATATCAGACATTTGCATTAACACTTGCAACAAATACAATATGCAAACATTTGCCCATATGATTCTCATTCAAAATTTAAGGAAATAAGGTTACTACAAAAATGAAACTTTTAGTATATAACCCTAACAATCTCCCACTTAGACTCAAAGCATTGTTTTTCAGTATACTGTTACAAATCTTCCACTTATACTTAAAGCCATGCTGCTACACATCTGACTCACATTCTCTCAACATGACTATCAAAAGCCTTAGCTGGTAAGCTCTTTGTAAAGGGATCAGCTAGGTTGTCGGCTGATGCTATCTTGATCACAACAACTTTTTCTTTCTTTGCAAAATCTTGAATCAGGTGGTACTTGCGCTCAATGTGTTTACCTGTCTTATGGGCTCGTGGTTCCTTTGAGTTTGTAACTACATCACTATTATCACAATAAAGTGTAATAGACTTAGGCAAACAAGGTACCACATCCAAGTCCAACAGAAAGTTTCTGAGCCAAATCGCTTCTTTGGCTGCCTCAGAGGCTGCCACATACTCGACTTCCATGGTGGAATCAGCAATACATTTTTGCTTGAAACTCCTCCACACAATGGCTCCACCTCCCAAAGTAAACACATAACCTAAGGTAGATTTTCTGGAATCCCTGTCTTACTAAAAATCTGAGTCTTTATACCCCAAGGGAACTAAACTATCTGCCTGGTAAACTAGCATATACTCTTTAGTCCTTTTCAGGTACTTCATAATATGCTTTACGGCAGTCCAGTGCTCTTGTCCTGGGTTAGACTAATATCTATTGACCATGCCTACGGCAAAGCAGATGTCTGGTCTCGTATATAGTATTGCATACATTAAGCTTTCTACTGCTGAAGCATAAGAAACTGCCTTCATATTCTCTATCTCTTTAGGTGTCCTCGGACACTGCTCCTTTGATAGAGCAATTCCATGTCTAAATGGTAAGAAACATTTCTTAAAATTTTGCATACAAAAACGAGTTAGTACAGTATCGATATAGGAAGCTTGGGATAAGCCCAACATCTTTTTCTTACGATCTCGTAGAACTTTGATCCCAAGGATGTGACCTACTTCTCCCAAGTCTTTCATATCAAACTGTTTGGATAACCATACCCTTACATCAGATGACACCTTCACATTGTTTCCAATGAGCAAGATGTCATCCATATAAAGTACTAGAAACACCACCACGTTTCCGTCACACTTTCTGTATACACATGATTCATCCTGACATTGATCAAATCCATAAAATTTTATCACCTGATCAAAATATATGTTCCAAGTTCTGGAAGCTTGCTTAAGTCCATAAATGGACTTCTTGCGCTTACAAACAAGATGCTATTGGCCCTTTTTAATGAACCCGTCTAGTTGCTTCATATAGATGTCTTTCTCAAGACTTCCATTAAGGAAAGCTGTCTTGATATCCATTTGCCAAATCTCATAATCGAGATGAGCTGCAATAGATAAAAGAATCTGGATAGACTTAAGCATGGCTACTGGAGAAAAGGTTTTCTCATAATCGATACCCTCTCTTTGAGTAAAATCCTTTACTACAAGCCGAGCTTTAAAGGTTTCAACCTTACCGTCTGATCCTCTTTTTCTCTTATAGACCCACTTGCATCCAATGGCTTTTACACCAACGGGTGGTTCTACAAGCTCCCAGACCTGATTAGAATCCATATATTCTATTTCAGATATCATTGCTTTTTGCCAAGACTCTGCATCTTTATCTTAGAGTATTTCATTGTAGGTACAGGGATCATAATCTTGTTCCTCAGGAACGAAATCTGGCAACTCTTCCAAGAACATATATCTATCAGGTTGTATCACAACCCTCCCTCTACGACGAGGCACTATCGGTTGTGGTGTAACATTTGTGACACGTTGTACAGTTATTTGTGGTTCATCCTCTTATACTGTTGGTACTGAAGTACTTGGTGTCTCACCTCTCAGTTCTTCTAGAACAACTCTACTTGTGGGTTAATGGTTCATCACATAGTCTTTCTCTAAGAATCGGGCATTGGTGCTAACAATGACCTTCTGATCCTTAGGACTATAAAATAAACCTCCTTTCGCTCCTCTTGGATAGCCTACAAACAAGCGTACTTCTGTACGAGATTTTAACTTATCTACTTTTCCATTCAGTACATGTGCTGGACTACCCCAAATGCGAACATGTTTCAGACTAGGCTTACGCCCAATCCACAACTCTGTAGGAGTAAAAGGTACTGACTTAGAAGGAACCAAGTTCAAAATATAAGCTGCAGTCTCTAAGACGTATCTCCAAAACAAATCTGGTAAATCCGAATTGTTGACACAAAGTCACAGTCAACCAAATATCGATAACATTGACTAAATAATACTTGTAATAATTCAATACGATACACGACGTCCACATCAAGCTCAAGTCAGACGACGGCTCAGTCTTTGCATATCTGTGTTATATGAGTCTATATTTTATACTTTTATTGAGTCTAGACTGTTGTAAACTGTGTCATGCTGAGCTCTTGAGACTTGACCAAAAGCCTACCCAAATCCATAAACTCCACCATCCAGAAATAAGCCCACAAGTCCCTTAGAACCATTATGTGCTCTGGAGACAGAGTTCGGGCCGAACTCTGCCTCCACACAGAGTTCGGGCCGAACTCTGTCCCCTTAAAATCAGTAACCTAAATTTTAGGGTTAGCTGGTTGTAAGTTGTCCAACGGCCAAATATTTGAAATTTCTACCCGAATTCTGGCCGAATTCTGCCTACAAAAACCCTATAAAAAGGCCAAGAATTCTCTCATTTCAAATCATCCAATCTTCTCTTCTCTTCTCTCTTGAAGCTCAACTAAGCCATACCCTTCCCATCTACTAGCTACAAGCATCCTAAGTCTCGAGTGCTCAGCATCTTTCAGTTAGGAGTCTTGTGCAAGAGTTGAAGAAGTCGCTTGGAAAATTCCAAGCAATCGCCACTACGATCCATTGTAAGAAGTTGACGTGCTCTTCTGAAGAAAATGCACGGGTTGTAAACTACTATTTCATAAATAGTGGATTTAATCCTGAGCTAGAGTTCTCAGGCCTGGACTAGTCCTCCACGAGGAAAACCAGGTTAAAATCGGCTGTGTTTGCGTATGCTCTCTTTCTTCTCACTTTAAATTCCGCATTTACTCTGATTAGTTTTGTTTGTGATAGAGTTGAATTTTTAATTGGTTATTATCTCTATAAACTCTATTTACCCCCCTCTAGAGTTGCCATCTGTTCTTTAATTGGTATTAGAGCTCTGTTCTCTTTACAAGGATTTACATCCTAGAGCTGATCCATGGCAACCACACAATCCTTGATTTCCAATCACGGTAAAGGACAGTCCACTCATAGGCCTTCCCTATTTGATGGAACTAACTACACGTATTGGAAAACAAGGATGAGTTTTTATCTCAAGTCTCTAGACTTTGACCTGTGGACTATCGTCACTGACGGTTACAAAAAGCTCGCCAGGATAGTTGTCAACGGTGATCTCATTGAGAAATCACATGACAAATATTCTGACGAGGAGAAGAAACAAGCAAGTCTAGACGCGAGAGCTATTAATGCTTTATTCTGTGCTATAGACAGGAATGAGTTCAACAGGGTATCCACATGCACCACATCCTACGAAGTATGGAAGCTTCTAGAAGTGACGCATGAAGGAACCACCCAAGTCAAGGAATCAAAAATAAGCCGTCTCACTCAAGAATACGAGGCTTTCAAGATGAAGCCAAACGAGACGATCACGCAAATGTTCACAAGATTCCTCGATATCATCAACCCCCTGTCCTCGCTTGGGAAGCAATATTCAAATCACGAGAAGATTCGCAAGCTACTTAGGGGGCTACAAAAAATTTGGAACCCTAAGGTGACAGCCATCATAGAAGGAAACGATCTCACAATCATGTCCATGGAGACCTTGATGGGAAAGCTAATGACTCATGAGCTTGACCTCAAGGACTTCGAAGAGCCTGCTCCTAAGGCTAAGGAGATCGCACTCAAAGCTCACCGACGGAGGGCTGAACCCGAAGAGACGGATGACGACAACTCAGAAGATGATGATCAAGACCTCATGGTTCGCAACTTCAAGAAATTTCTTCGCTTCAACCGAAGAAAGATAGAACCACAAGAAGATGAAGAAGAAGAGCCTACTTGCTACGGTTGCAAGAAGACGGGACATGTCCGAAAAGACTGTCCATTCTCAAAGAAAAGCAACCGCTATGAGAAGCCATACAAGAAGACCTCTTCAAAGAAATATGCCAACACAAGCATCTGGTATGAAAGCGATGCTAGTGACTCCGAGGAAGAAAAGAACTCTCCTCAAGATACTGCTAATGTTTTCCTAATGGCAACATCCGACAAGGTATCTAACGAAACTCTTGACGACTTCACTTTTGATGAACTTGGCGATGCTTTCACTGATTTACTTAGTGACC
Source organism: Iris pallida (assembly GCA_029216955.1). Classification (NCBI taxonomy): domain Eukaryota; kingdom Viridiplantae; phylum Streptophyta; class Magnoliopsida; order Asparagales; family Iridaceae; genus Iris; species Iris pallida. The sequence goes on along the minus strand of JANAVB010010796.1, from coordinate 1,025,964 downwards.
ATAAAAAGGTCATTGGTAAATACAAATAAGCCAAGGACAAAATCAAAAGTCTTGAAGTTGAAATACAAAGACTTTCTTTTTTACTTGATAATGTTAGAGATACTACACCCACGGATGTCACTGATGAGGTATCTAAGCTTAAGATAAGCTTACATGATGCCGAGGCACGTATTGAGCAACAAACACAAGAAATCACAACACTCAACACGGAGCTTGCAGAAAAAAAGAATAGACACAAGATTACCATTACTAAGTTGCATGGTTTGAATACTAAGATTACTGAATTGCAAGCTGTCTCTAAGAAACTAGAGACTAAATTGGGAAAACAGGTTGCTCAACCTCAAAACCAATCACATGAGACACACACAAAGCATGACACTACTCATACTAGTCAACCACGTCATACTCATGCTGCTCACAATCATGCTTACATGTACACACACTTTCACAAACCTCATGCACGTAGAAATAATCATCATATGTCACATAAACATCATGCTACAAGTAGATACAGTCATCATCATGTTGCACAAAGACACAATCAACATCACTCCACATATAGACAACATCATCATGTCATGCCATATAGACAATATCATCATGCCATGCCATATCAACAATATCACCATGCCTCTCCACATAGTCATCATCACCATGCTGAATCTACTTATCATCAATATTCTTATAGGCATCATCAGCATGCTCCTAATGTAAACATAAATGCTACATACACCTATTGTGGTTTACATGGACACATATTACCACAATGTAGAATCAGAAGATTAGTTGATAAAAAGATATATGTATGGTTTCCAAAAGCTAACTTTTCAGGACCCTCAAAAACTTGGGTACCAAAGGTCACATCTACTCTTGATGTAGGTGGACCTTCCCTCCTCAACTAAGAGTAAGTGGATTCTCGATAGTGGATGCTCGCGGCATATGACGGAAGACGCACATCTTTTCGCATCACTATCGATGAAGAAAGAAGGATATATATCCTTCGGAAATAACCTAAAAGGGTATATTATAGGTAATGGTGTTATTGGCTATCCTCTCTCTCCCGTAATAAAGGATGTCTGCCTAGTGACCGAGTTAAAGCATAACTTGCTCAGCATCAGTCATCTTGCTGACCATGGTTATGACATTAACTTTGGACAAAACAAATGCCTTATATATGATAGGTTAACAGGAGACATTGCTTTTGAAGGGGTAAGAGAGGAAAATATTTATATTTTCTATTTGTCTCTAGATACTAACCATGCAGGTAGATGCCTATATGCTCACAAAGATGAATGGTTACTATGGCACCAGCGTCTTGGTCATGCCAACATGGATACTATATCCAGGCTATCAACCAAGAAGCTAGTTAGAGGCTTGCCCGACATCACATTCAAAAAGGACACCGTATGTGCCGAATGTGAGTTGAATAAGGCAACCAAATCATCTTTCCATTCCATAAACTCTGTAAGCACTACTAGACCCCTGCAACAACTTCATATGGATTTATTTGGTCCTAGTAGAGTAGCCAGTCTTGGTAGAAAACTCTATGCATTTGTTATTGTTGATGATTTTTCAAGATTTACTTGGGTTTTCTTTCTTACTTATAAAAGTGATGCTATTTCAGTTTTTAGAATTTTTGTCAAGAAAGTTCAAAACGAAAAAGGCTACATGATCACTCGAATCCGAAGTGATCATGGAGGCGAATTTGAAAATTCTGATTTTAAAAAGTTTTGTGATTCAAATGGTTTTGATCATGAGTTTTCTTATCCTAGAACTCCCCAACAAAATGGTGTTGTGGAGCGGAAGAATAGGACTCTTGGCGATATGGCTAGAGTCATGTTAAACAAGTTTTCACTTCCGAAATACTTTTGGGCTGAAGCTGTCAGTACAGCATGCCATATTTTAAATAGGGTACTTATTCGTCCTATTACGAAAAAGATACCCTATGAGCTTTGGTTTGGGAGAACCCCAAATGTTTCTTATTTTAGAGTTTTTGGCTGCAGATGTTTTATCCTTAACACCAAAGACAACTTAGGCAAATTTGATGCCAAAGCTGACGATGGTATTTTCCTTGGCTATGCCACCAAGAGTAAAGGATATAGAGTTTTTAACAAACGCTCTTTAATTGTGGAAGAGTCTACAAATGTGACTTTTGATGAAGATAACAGTGCAGCAGCTACTCTTGATGATGATGTTGAACCATCAACGTCTACTCCAATGAACACCACAACCGAAACAAATTCTCTGGAAAGCTTGCCTAAGAAATTCTCTTTCAAGCCTTCTCATCCAGAAAATTTGGTAATCGGTGAGGTTTCACGAGGAGTAACTACTAGATCATCATTAAGAGACTCTATTGCTAGCACTGCCTTTATTTCACAAATTGAGCCTAAAAACATTTCAGAAGCTTTCAATGATGAATTTTGGATTTCTGCTATGCAAGAAGAACTCAACCAATTTGAGAGGAGCCAAGTATGGGAACTCGTTCCTAGACCGGCTAATCACTCAATTATTGGTACTAAATGGGTTTTTAGAAACAAAGTAAATAAAGATGGTTCAGTCACACGCGACAAAGCTCGTCTAGTAGCCCAAGGATACAACCAAGAGGAAGGTATCGACTACGATGAGACATATGCTCCTGTTGCTAGATTAGAATACATTCGGATGCTTTGTGCATTTGCAAATTTTTAAAATTTCAAATTATTTCAAATGGATGTTAAAAGTGCTTTCTTGAATGGTTTTATTAAGGAGGAAGTTTATGTAAAACAACCCCCTGGCTTTGAAAATCACAAATTTCCCGACCACGTGTTCAAGTTAAAGAAAGCGCTATACGGCCTCAAACAAGCCCCCAGAGCTTGGTATGAACGGCTTAGCAACTTCTTACTTGAGAAAGGTTTTTCAAAAGGGAAAATTGACACTACACTTTTCATAAAGTCTTTGAAGGACACTATTCTTTTAGTTCAAATATATGTAGACGATATTATTTTTGGTTCTACTGATGAAACCCTTTGTCAAGATTTTGCCAAGTTTATGCAGACCGAGTTTGAGATGAGCATGATGGGAGAGCTCAACTTCTTTCTTGGGCTGCAAGTCAAAGAAATGTCAAATGGAACCTTTATCTGTCAGTCGAAGTATACAAAGGACATGCTGAAGAAATTCGACCTTGATAACGTCAAACCAATCAGCACTCCTATGGCTACTTCAACCAAGCTTGAACCAGATGACAGCGGCAAACCCGTAGATCAACGTAAGTATCGAGGTATGATAGGCAGTCTACTCTATCTTACTGCTAGTCGCCCTGATATAATGTTTAGCGTTTGCCTGTGTGCTAGATATCAAGCAAATCCTAAGGAATCACACATGACCGCAGTTAAGCGTATCTTTAGATACCTTAAAGGTACGGTTACAATGGGCCTATGGTATCCCAAGTCAACATCATTTGACCTTGGTTACTCTGATGCTGATTTTGCGGGATGCAAGGTCGACCGTAAAAGTACGAGTGGTACGTGTCATTTATTAAAAAAGGCTTTAGTCTCTTGGTTTAGCAAAAAGCAAAATTCTGTCGCACTATCCACAACAGAAGCTGAATACATAGCAGCTGGGCGTTGTTGTGCACAAATTTTGTGGATGAAACAAACCCTTGAAGACTATAATTTATCTTTCATGCATATTCCTATCTTTTGTGACAATACTAGTGCTATAAACTTGACTAAGAACCCTATTTGTCACTCACGCACAAAGCACATTGAAATTCGATACCACTTTTTACGTGATCATCAGCAAAATGGCACGATTAACTTAGAATTTATTGACAGTGATCATCAGTTAGCTGATTTCTTCACAAAGCCATTATCCGAAGAGCGCTTCAATTTCCTTTGTCGTGAACTTGGAATTTTAGATGAAGCCGTCATAAATTAAAATACACCTGCGTAAATATCGATTGTATTGTGATTCTCTTATGATGAACTTGCTATGAGTACAAGCCGAAAGGGCCCTTCTGACAACAAGGCGTAAAAGCCTAAGCGACACGGTGCACTAGTCCTCAGGACTACCGCTAGCTAGGATCCGGCCCCTGCAGCTAACTCATGGCAAATTCAAAATATTTAATTATAATATAACTCCTTGTTTATTATACGGTACATTTTGATTTATCACTTGCTGATATGCTATTTTTCAATTTTATATTGCTATCTTTCTACTTCCACTATCTGGTTTATTAAAATTCTTAATCATTTATCTTTGACTTATCTTGATTTCCCATACTTAACCAATTTTTCATCCTTTCAGCCTGATTTCAGTTCTGGGACAAGGACCCAGAATTCGGGCCGAACTCTGCCCTTACCAGAGTTCGGGCCGAGTTCGGCCTCCCTGTTCCAAAATCGGGGACAGGTTCCAGCCGTTGATCAAAACTTGATCCAATGGTCCTGATTCACTCCGACCAAGAGAAACCCTTCCCTTATATTCGGTTTCTCTTCCTACTACCTCTTTCTTACCACCTTTTCTTCTTCTCCTCCACTATTTTCTCAAAACCCTAACCCTAATCTCTTCTCTATTGTGCTCCATTCTTTCCCAAATTCAAGGAGAAGGGCTATTTTCCAATTCTCTTTCACTGTTCATCATTTATTTGAGGTATAACTTACTCTTCTTCTCTATTTCATTTTTCTCTACTTTGTGCTATGGCTCCTCACTTGTTCAACCGTGGGAAGAGAATTCGGACCGAGGGAGCGTCCTCGTCGAATGCTCCTCCTCCCGTTGAGCAACCCGTTGAACAACATCAACCACCTCATCCATTGTTCAACCCTTCACGTCCACGTGATCCAAACACCTACGACGACCGACTTTTTATATCACTAGACGCATCCAATGCATGGTTTAGTGATTTTTGGACACATTCGGTGTTTACGGGATATGCCATAAACTTCACACTTTTCTCTCAATATGATGCACTCTTTAATGACCTCTGTCTTGATGAACTTGTTACTTCTAATTCGGTCATATATCGTAGTGCCATACAAATATTTTACTACAACTTGACTCATGATGATACTCACATCTATTCACGTGTTGCGGGTATTGATATCTCATTTGATGATTTTGATTTAGCCGAATATCTTGATCTTCAAGAACTCGATACTTGGGACAAGCTTGTTGAAGCTCGATCGTTCCACTTTCTAGATGGAACTTCCCTTGAGAGCTTCAAGGAAGACTTATGTGCCCCAAACATTTGTCCTCGTAAGCTTATGGCCAAACATCTCAACCCTTACTACTATGAACTTCATCGGATTGTTTTCAATACCTTTCTACCCAAGGCCGGCTCTACCGATGAAGTCACCTATTTTGAGATATCAGCTTTGTATCATCTCCATTATCGCATTCCTTTTAATCTTCCACGTACCATGATGGACTGGATGATTAACTGTAGGAAGAAACCACGAGCCTTGGTCCTTCGTGCATTCATTGTACCACTTCATGATTGTCCTTTCTTGCCTGCTCCTGCCTTCTTATCTAAGGCACGACGACTTCAGGCAGTCGTAGCCTCTCCTGCCACTTCTGAGCATTCTGATGATGAGGAGCCCGACGCCCCTCCACTTGGACAGGATGCGCCACCTCCTCCTGCTACCCTTGACTCCATCCAGACCATGCTCCGAGATCGCTTTACCTTAGAGGACGATCGCCGAACTCAGATGGACTACCGTACTACCCTGTAGATGAGTGCCCTCAGCAACTCGCTGCACGATATTCGGTATTCCATGTCCCGTCATCCCTCTATGCCCATTCCCATGGAACGGGATCCCGGTCGCGAGGGATATCGCATTGACGATCCCTGGGTCATACGCTACCTGGATCCGGATACTGCTATTGTGGACCCCAGCCGTTCCTTCACTGATCCTTTCGACTCTGCTGGGCCTTCTCATGCTCCATGATGGAGATGGCTTCCACCAGATGATGCTGCTGTTGATCATAGTTTATGTTTTATGCTTTCCAGTTTTTCAGTTGTTTAGTTGGATTTATGTACTTGGTTTATCGTAAACTCTTTTTGTTTTAGTTGTGATGACTCTTATGTTTATCATAGTTATTTTACTCTCTGCTCGTTATATTCGTTAAATATGCAGTTTCTTCTCTTTTGGTGTATTTGCCCATTATTACTTGCTTATATTGCTAAATGCCAAAAGGGGGAGAGATTTGTATATTGTATTCAATTTCGTTTTTGTATATATGTGCTTTTGGTGCTTTTTAGGAGATATTCCTTATCAGGTCAACAGGTTCAACGCATCATTTACGGGGGAGCTATCTTATTTAGCTCGGCACCGATTATGGGGGAGCTATGCTTTTGTCATTGATTGTGTCCAGGTATGAATATTGAATATACAATTATTATTTTGTCAATTATCAATATGGGAGAGATTGTTGACACAAAGTCACAGTCAACCAAATATCGATAACATTGACTAAATAATACTTGTAATAATTCAATACGACACACGACGTCCACATCAAGCTCAAGTCAGACGACAGCTCAGTCTTTGCATATCTGTGTTATATGAGTCTGTATTTTATACTTTTATTGAGTCTAGACTGTTGTAAACTGTGTCATGCTGAGCTCTTGAGACTTGACCAAAAGCCTACCCAAATCCATAAACTCCACCATCCAGAAATAAGCCCACAGGTCCCTTAGAACCATTCTGTGCTCTGGAGACAGAGTTCGGGCCGAACTCTGCCCCCACACAGAGTTCGGGCCGAACTCTGTCCCCTTAAAATTAGCAACCTAAATTTTAGGGTTAGCTGGTTGCAAGTTGTCCAACGGCCAAATATTTGAAATTTCTACCCGAATTCTGGCCGAATTCTGCCTACAAAAACCCTATAAAAAGGCCAAGAATTCTCTCATTTCAAATCATCCAATCTTCTCTTCTCTTCTCTCTTGAAGCTCAACTAAGCCATACCCTTCCCATCTACTAGCCACAAGCATCCTAAGTCTCGAGTGCTCAGCATCTCTTAGTTAGGAGTCTTGTGCAAGAGTTGAAGAAGTCGCTTGAAAAATTTCAAGCAATCGCCACTGCGATCCTTTGTAAGAAGTTGACGTGCTCTTCAGAAGAAAAGGCACGGGTTGTAAACTACTATTTCACAAATAGTGGATTTAATCTGAGCTAGAGTTCTCAGGCCTGGACTAGTCCTCCACGAGGAAAACCAGGTTAAAATCGGCTGTGTTTGCGTATGCTCTCTTTCTTCTCACTTTAAATTCCGTATTTACTCTGATTAGTTTTGTTTGTGATAGAGTTGAATTTTTAATTGGTTATTATCTCTATAAACTCTATTCACCCCCCTCTAGAGTTGCCATCTGTTCTTCACGAATAACTCATCATTGATCTAACCATCTCTATAAGAGTTCTATTCCTTCTTTCGGCTACACCATTCTACTAGGACATTCCAGGTGTAGTCAATTGGGATGCAATCCCAGCCTCTGATAAATAATCCCTAAACTCTCCAAAGAGGTACTCGCCACCACGATCTGATCGTAATGACTTGATACATTTTCCATAACGTTTCTCCGTTTCAGCCTTGTACTCTTTGAATTTCTCAAAGCACTCAGACTTACGGTGCATTAAATAAATGTATCCATACCTTGAATAATCGTCAATAAATATGACAAAATATTCAAAGCCACCTCTAGCTTGGATAGTCATTGGTCCACAAAAATCAGAATGAATCAATTCTAACACATCTTTGGCCCTATACCCATTTGCCGTAAAAGACCTTTTGGTCATTTTACCTTCCAAGCAGGATTCACAGACTGGTAGTGCCTCCACTTCCAATGAACTCAAAGGTCCATCTTCAACCAGTCTTTGAATCCTTCTTAGGTTAATATGCCCCAATCGTAAGTGCCAAAGATATGTTTGGTTCATACAAGAAGGTTCTTTTCTCTTATTTAAGTTAGATGACATATTATTCATTTCCATAAGTTGCATTGTGGGCGAAATAGGATTAATGACATACAGATTAGCAACCAATGCACCAGAACAGATAAAATGTTTATTCTTTCTAATAACAATATTTTTATTAAAATAAACTGAATATCCATCCTTAACTAACATAGAAACAGAAACTAAATTCCTTCTAAGTGAAGGTGCATAAAGACAATCTTTCAATGTCAAAGACTTATTTCTACCAAAAGATAAAGTAACATCTCCTAATGCAACGACGACTACTTTTGTAGCATCACCCATGAATAAGCATATCTCTCCATCACTGAGCCGTCTGGTTTCCTGGAACCCCTGCAATGTATTACAGACATGATTAGTGGCTCTTGTATCTACACACCAGGTGCCGGTAGATAACACCGGTAAACATGTTTCAACTACTAGTAAATGAGATATACCTTCTTTGTTCCCGTGTTTGAGAAGTGGACAGTCAGTCTTCCAATGTCCGGACCCTTTGCACTTGAAACATTTGTCTTTCGGCTTTTTCATTGCGCCTTGAGGTCCCATGCCCTTCTTTGCTGAGTTTGCCTGTTTCTGAATATTATTCTTCTTCTTACCGCCTTTTGGCTTCGAAGTAGAAGCCTTTTCAGAAACAAAAATATGACCACTCTGCCTAAAGAGAGATTCAACATCCTGTAACTCTTTTGCAAGTTCTGCCAAACTATACAACCTTTTGTTCATGTTGTAATTAAGGCAGAAATTGTCAAAACTTTTAGGCAGAGTCCCGAGAATGATATCGACCTGAGATTCCCTATCGATTTCAGCTCTAAGGATCTCCATCTCATTCAGATGACCCATCATCTTGAGAACATGATCCCTTACTGGTGTACCCTCAGCTATTTTTGTGTTCATCAAATATTTCATAGCCAACTGCCTAGCTGCTCTACTCTGATGTCCGAAGAGTTCCTTGAGGTTATACATCATATCATAAGCTGTGGCCATGGCCTGATGCTGATGTTACAGTACATTTAACATAGACGCGAGAATGCAATACCGCGCCATCTCATCTGCCTTTTTCCACTTCTTATAAGCCTCTTTGACCTCTTCATCATAGTTAGCATCAGGCTTAGGTGGGCATTCCTCAACAAATACATATTTGTACTCCTCAGCAGTCAGAACAATATCCAAATTATGTTTCTAGTCAATATAATTAGGTCCAATAAGTTTGTTTTCTTTAAGAATCACCATAAGTGGACTGAAAGAACCCATTTTTGAAATCCTGAGAATCACATAAATAAAATTATGTAGGGCAAAAAAACTTTTTGAATTAATTGAATATTGATTCCCTCAAAATAATAATAACAAATTCACCAACACCTTGAACACCATAAATTTAGCATGCCACGATAGTGTGAACGTATACAAATTCAACTTTGTTCAAGTAGATTTTTCTTATTAATTTTACTATCATGTCAACATAACTTTATGACAAATAAAATTAATATGTTGGTCTTGCTCTGGTCATACAAATAATAGCAGTGACTCCGATGGGGAGGATACCATTATTTGTATCTAAGTGTATACCATTACTTAATACTAAGTCCATTACCTTGTAATGAGTTCCTTCAGATGAAGAAGTGAACACATACTAGGTAACTTTCTACAATTATCCCTAAGAAAATTTGTACTGGTGATCCATAATTATACCCATCCGATATGGAGGAAGGCACTAAAGCCAATGCGCAAGTATAATTACATCACCTACAAACCAGTAATGGAGACCATAGGATTTATACTAAATAAATATCCTCTCCCACTTAGTTATTTAACAATGAGGGTTTTTCTACTAGTTGATATTATGTCCATATTGTCTATTATTAATGTAGGCCTAGTTTTTCAAAAAAAGACATCCACACAATAATAAACATGCATAATCAGAAAAAACAAAATGACAAAAAATAAGAGAAAAATATCCAACTATTATGGTCATCTTTCCTGCTCCGTCCTTAACTATCTGAATTCAAAATCTGGCGCTGCACAGATCTATTAGGTTTTGGCTGTCGATTTCTTCATCGAAAATCATCTGTCTGCCTCTAGACTGCTTAAAACCAGCATCTCGTCCGGTGTCAGAAACAGCCACCACCGTCATCACGATTGATCAAAAATAATTAAAATTACATCAATCTTATACCTCCCAAAAGAGTTCACACATAATCTAGATTAAAAATTTTAAATAATAAGCACGATCAACCCTCGTAATTTTAATTACATCCACAGCAACAACAACATCCATGACATGTCCATGGTTTAAACAATATAATCAAAAACATGTATTGGACCATAATAGTTGGATCTAGGATGCCTGCAAAACCGAGTTAGAACAGATCTACATCTACCGACTATTATACAGCGCAGGTTTTATTGGACAACATGGACGTATCAATCAATACGCAGATCCAAAGTGGCTCTGATACCAATTGATGGAACTGGGGATTCCCAGAACCCTTACTTTGGTGTGCGTATTGATCGATAGAAAGTTAAACAGATTTAATACGTGTTCTAACCCTTCATAGGCGAAAATTAGGGTTCACGAATTATACCTGCGGTGGAAAGAAGATAAGTAATTACTGGCAATCTCGAGCGGACGTGTCACATCCCAGAACCAGAATACTGGAGAGCGGGGGTAGACACAGCCAGCTACGTATATTGAAGTGCAACCCACCTCGTTATACGGTCACGGCTGTCTAGATACATGATGGTTTAACTACAAGCCATCAGTCTCTTATGGTCATGAACAAGCCTATTGTCTCAATCTCGAGAAAGTAATAGCAGTTACAAGATGTCAGAGCACCAAATATATAATAGTAAGGCGTCCCATACATTACATATTTGGATGATCATGAAGCTAGTTATACAAAATATGAAGACTAGCGAGAGTTTCAGTCATACATGATCAACCCTAGGATTTGTTAATCATGCTACAGTCCGTAGCTCCGGTATCTGGCCACGCAAAACCAGCTGGATCAGATCCCAGAAAGAGCAAGTGCCACAAAGGAGGCTTCACTTAAGAACTAAAACCAGCATATCAGAACATAAAATAAGAAAGATAATAATAAGACATAAAATCTAAATAGGGCAATAAATATCAAGAGAATAAGAAATTATTCCGATCAGTTATTGATGAGGTAAGCATAAACAATCATGTTCCGAAATAGCCAGGTACTGGAACAAGACAAGGCTTGGACTGGTTAGACTCTATTCAACATTCACGGCCAAGCAATAAGTATGGCTTGCTACTTTAACTAACTAGGGTTATCACTTGCCTAGTTACTAGCAAGATGCAATGAGATGTTCCAACATCTACAAGCCCTACAGACCATCCAGGTTATCCAGACGAGAATTAGGGTTGAATTCATGTGGGTACATCGTCTAAGAAATATATGTACCCTTAAGTAGCTTGGAGGGTGCAACACATGACAGTGTACTGGAAATGTGCCCTACTCGACGGCAGGCTACAAATCCCATGATAGGGCACCCAGAAAACGGGATTGCCTGTAGCTGGGAAATCTCTTCATGACTACTGGATTATTCTAGTTATTTAGCCTTAGTCAGTTTCAGTAGGTACCCATGACCGTGGTACTCAGGGGTCCATGTTCTAGATATGATGTAAGACAATACTGGTTCATTTGTAAAAGCACAATCGTCCACGGTGTCTAGGCCATTTATTCGTGTCATGCTGGCCGTCGTAACAGCATTCAGTAGTTCCCATCATGCTTACTTGTCATGTCATGCCATATCATGTCAAGTCAAATCACTTGTGATACCATACCGTATACCAATTGTGATTATCAAGTTTATGACAAAAGATGCAAGAACATATAAAAAGGCAAACGGGGTAAGCCTAGGGACTCAAAGCCTCTACGCGAACGAGACTACGCTAGGCCAAGGAGCCCCGAGCGTAGAAATAGCTTTACGCGGGCAAGAACAAGGAAGACATCTCTACGCGAGCGAGGCTGCACGCGAGCGAGTCTCTACGCGAGCGAGAACTCTACGCAGGCGAAAACTCTACGCGAGCGAGACTACACGCGAGCGAGAACTCTACGCGGGTGAGAATAGCTCCTGCATAGAGTTCGGATGAACTCCGCGTAGAATAGATTATGCAGGCACGTGAGAACGTGTGCGTAAAAGGAGAAAACACTATGCTGGCACGTAAGAACGTGTACGTAAAGAGAAATTACTACGCTGGCACGTAAGAACGTGTGCGTAAAGGGAAATTACTACGCTGGCACGTAAGAACGTGTGCGTAAAGGCTTCGTCCTCTCCCCAAGGCCGAGACAAGTAGCCAAGGGACTCAAGAACTCATGAAATCCCATCTCGGCCAAGACTTGATCCAACCATCCAAAAGCCAAACTTGCGTAGGATCGAAATTCCTACTGCTTTGAACTCTCAATTATTTGGAAACAACCAAGTTTAGTAGATCAAAACCCAAGAAATTCGAAATGCAACAAACTTAGATCTACAAGAAATGAACCATGGAAATTAAAAATGCTAAGTACTAAAGTATCTTAGAATCTTGTAAGAAAGACAATTTAACAAAAAAAATGGAGTTCCTCCATGAAGCAAGTTGCACTTGCCTAAGCCTCTCTCTGGGTAGGTGGAGAGAGAGTTATGAAGAAGAAGAAGGAGTTAATGAGAAAATGAATGAGAAGAGAGAAGGGTTGTTGGGTTAATAAATAATGGATGGTGGTAGGTAGGGGTTTACATACTAACCCAAACCAAGCCGAACCCAACCGAACCCGATGCATGCCAAAGCAAAAATAGACCACACGAACCATGAAATGCTAACTAACCCATGCCAATGCAAAAACACAAGACTAGCCAGCCAGGACAAGTCGAAATACGGGTCCGAGATATGTACATGTATACCAAATACGTATAACGAAATCCGAGGGTGACAACTCTACCCACCTTAAAAGAATTTCGTCCTCAAAATTTAATCAAGAGGCTAGAGATGTCGAGCAAGATATACTAGTCAATATACAATAAGACTAAGGAATCAATCAAACAATCAATCATGCAAGCAAGGAAGCAAAAATGTACGGCATAAGGAATACATTCTACCTTACGAGTCAAACAGGTCTCGCGATCGGATATCATCCTCACGCTCCCACGTTGACTCACCCAACGAGTGATGACCCCAAGCAATACGGACTAACTTGATAGTCTTATTCTTGAGTATCTTCTCTCTTCGGTCCAACTCCTCGTACGAAAGGTTGGCACTAACAACCAATTTTGAATGATCAAGGACATGACTCGGATCCGGGACATACCGTCGCAATTGGGATATATGGAAGACATCATGCACCTCACGTAACGACGACGGAAGAGCGAGATGATAGGACACATCACCTACTCGCTCTAGAATGTCGAATGGCCCTATATACCTAGGACTAAGCTTTCGTCGTACGCCGAAATGAATGACGCCACGGGTAGACGAGATCCTAAGGAATACATGATCGCTGACAGAAAATTTAAGGGGATGCCGATGAGAATCGGCCCAATGACGCTGGCGATCTTGTGCAACTCGAAGATGATCTCTGACTTGCCTGACCACCTCAATAGTCCGCGTGATCATCTCTGGACCAACCATCCACCTCTCGCCTATATCATCCTATGCTAGCGGAGATCTGCACCTTCTGCCGTACACGGCGTCAAAGGGCGCCATCTGGATACTGGCCTGTAAACTGTTGTTATAGGAGAACTCCATGAGGTACAGGTGATCTTCCCACGAACCATCGAAGTCAAGTGTACATGACCGTAACATATCTTCAAGAGTCTGGATCGTGTGTTCTGACTGACCATCTGTCTACGGATGATAAGCTGAACTGAACTTGAGGCGAGTCCCCAAACTTTTCTGAAGACTCTACCAAAAGTGCGATATGAATCTTGAATCTCTGTCGGATACAATACTGACTAGCACTCCATACAACCTGACTATCTGTCTGAGGTACATCTCTGCAAGCTGATCCGTCGACTGACCAACCCTGAATGGAAGAAAATGAGCTACCTTGGTGACTCTGTCGACTATAACCTAGATAGCATCTCTCCTAGCTTGGAATCTAGGTAATCCAGTCACAAAATCCATGGTAATGTGCTCCCATTTCCATTCTGGGATCGGTAAAGGTTGAAGAAGTCCAGCCGGCCTCTAATGTTCAGCTTTGACTTGTTGGCAAACTAAACATCGAGAGACAAACCGAGCTATCTCCCTCTTCTTGCCATTCCACCAAAAATGCTGTCGGATATCACGATACATCTTTGTACCGCTCGGATGAATTAAATACTGAGAACTGTGAGCTTCTGCAATGATCTTCTGTCTGACATCACCACTAGGTATATAAAGACGCCTCCCAAGCCGAAGTGTACCGTCCTCATGGATATATAACTCTGATCTGTTGACTGAGCTAACTTGATCCTCTCAACTATACTGGACTGTACTTGCATACTGGCCATCAATGCCACATTAGTAGGAAGGACAACTTCTATACCCATCTTCTGAAGATCTGCTAACAATTCTGGTTGTGCTGTTATAAAATAAACTCTGGCTCTTCTACTCAATGCATCTGCAACAACGTTGGCCTTCCTAGGATGATACTGCAGGTTGATGTCATAATCCACAAGTAGCTCTAGCCATCTCTTCTGACGCATGTTAAGATCCTTCTGAGTAAACACATACTTCAGGCTCTTGTGGTCGATGAAAATTTCTACCCTATCTCCATACAAGTAGTGTCTCCAAAGCTTAAGTACAAACACTACTGCTGCCAGCTCCAAGTTATGGGTTGGGTAATTCCTCTCATGATCACGAAGTTAACGTGACGCATAAGCTATTACCTTCCCATGCTGTATCAAAACATATCCTAAACCTCTGTCTGAAGCATCACATTATACTGAGAATCCCCTGGTCCCACTGGAAGCGTGAGAATGGGTGCCGTCATCAAGCCTCGCTTTAACTTCTCAAAAGAATCCTGACATTCTGCTGTCCAAGTAAAGTGCACATCCTTGCGGGTCAGCTGGGTCATAGGGGCTGAAATTCGTACAAAGTCTGAAATAAATTGCCGGTAGTAGCCGGCCAAGCCAAGAAAACTGCGAACTTCTGCAACTGTGATGGGTACCGGCCACGTCTCAATAGCCACGATCTTCTGGGGATCCACTTCTACTCTACCCCTGGTGATGATATGACCCAAGTATGAAATACGATCGAGCCAGAACTCGCATTTACTGAACTTCACATACAACTGGTATTCTCGAAGAATCTGGAGGACAACTCTGAGATGCTGTGCATGCTCCCCTTCACTCTTGCTGTAGATCAGGATGTCGTCTATGAACACAATCACGAACTGATCCAAATAAGACATGAAGATACAATTCATGAGGTCCATAAATACAGCCGGCACATTAGTTGCTCCAAAGTGCATAACAAGGAACTCCCAATGCCCATGCCTAGATCAAAATGCCATCTTCGGGATGTCCTGCTCTCTAATTCTGATCTGGTGGTATCCTGATCGCAAGTCAATCTTTGAAAATACGGACGCCCCTTTGAGTTGATCAAACAAGTCATCTATCCTCGGGAGAGGATATCTGTTCTTGATTGTCACTGAGTTCAAGGTACGATAGTCAACACATAATTTGGACGTACTATCCTTCTTTTTTACAAGAAGCATCGGGGATCCCCAAGATGATCCACTAGCACGGATGAATCCCTTGGTCCTGAGTTCTTCAATCATCTTATACAAGATCTCCAATTCAGACGGTGTCATCCGGTAGACTCTCTCTGACACTGGTGCTGCTCCGGGGATCAATTCTATGGTGAACTCGATCTCTCTCTCTGGTGGCATACCTGGAAGCTCCGCGGGAAAACCATCAGAAAACTCTTCTACAACTCTGGAAAATCGAACTGTCGCTGCAACTGCTACCCGAAATACTGGAGGTGAAGGTTCTACTCCGCCTCGAAGAAATAAAAACTCTGGCTCACCAGGAATACTAAAAATAATCTTGCCGATATGGCAATCTATTCTAGCATACTGGTCCCTCAACCAATCCATCCCTAAAACCACGTCATAATCGACCATCGAAAATTCTATCAACCTAGCGGGAAACTCTCTACCGCCAACTACGATTTGACACGAGAAAAACACTCTATCTACTCCCATAAGTCCATTACCAGTAAGTATATTGAGCCTTACTGATAATGACTCGGGCTCCAGTCCTATCCGTGTCCCGAATCGTACAGACATAAATGAATGAGATGCACCAAAATCAAATAACGCTGATGCTGGAAAGCAGTTGACGAGAATAGTACCTGCCACCATCTCACCTGATGCTAACTCCTCCTCCCCGGTCAAAGCTATCACTTGACCTTGCCATCTGGGTGCTGGTCCCCTCTGCTGAAAATATCTCTGGCAGTTCTGGATCTGAGCTTGGACCTGTGCATACTGCTGGGGGTTCTGCTGCTGAAATGCTTGGGCCTGAGGCGGCAAGGGCCTCGGAAACGGGTACTGTTGTTGCTGCTGGACTGGTACTGGGGCTGGCCCCCTAAATGAGGGACTAGAAAAGGTTGAAGAAGATGAACTATTCCTATTCGGACAGTTCCCAACCCTGTGGTCCGGTGCCCCACAAACCAAGTACAAATCTCGTCCTCTGCGACATTCTGACACCGTGTACCCTGGCTTCCCACAATGAGTGAAACCCATTGCGGAAGACTGCTTCTGCTGCTACTGCTAGGGATATACCGGGGTCGAATGCTGAATCAACGTAACGGAAGCCGACCGCCTCGGAGCTCCAATGGTCAAAGCCCTAGCTGCCGGGGCTGGTGCTGAAGACTGGTTCATCTGGCCATGAGACCGCTTCCGACTTTCGGTCCGGTCCACAATCCTATGGGAGGTATACTCATGCCTCCTAGCTGTCCTCAACACTGCATCAAAAGTCTGATGCTCAAACTGCTCCACCGCCAGTAAAATCTCCAGGTGGAGTCCCTGCTGGAACCACTGAGCTCTATCGAACTCGATTGCCACCAAGGTGGAAGCAAACCGACTAAGCCTGGAATACTCGACCACATATCCATCGACCGTCCTGCCCATCTGCTTCAAATTAGTGAACCTCGTCTGTAGATCATACCGAGCTACAGCGTCAAAGTACTTAGTCCGGAATCTCTCACGGAATACTGCCCAGGCAATAGGTGCCACTAATCTAACGACCTGCGCCGCCCACCAGCTGCGGGTTAGATCCAATAACTATAGGCGCACCATGGCCACCTTTTCGTCTTCTGGGATCCTGGCTGCTTCTAGAATAACCTCAGTATCTTTTAGCCAAGCGTCTGCGGCAATAGCATCTTCGCTGCCATCGAAGAAGGGAGGGTTCAAGCGCTTGAAGCTGTTGGTCGTACTGTTACCTCTGCTCATAGCATCTTGTACTGTCTGGTGCAATGCATCACCCCGACGATCCTGTGATGCAAGCGACTCCCTGATGAGTCTAACCAAGACTTTATCATCTTGCCTTACTGGCTGGGCTGGCTGTACTGGAGGTTCTGGACCTCCGGGAAGCATGACTCAGGAAGCTGCTCCTGAGTGTTGAGCTTGATTTTTTTGTTGTGTGGTACTCGTTGAGCTCCTTCCAGCTGATTGGCAGGACCAGGAGCAATGCCGCTGAAGAAGACGACACAGAAAATAATAAGGAAGGACCAGGATAGATCAAAGATTTAAGCATGTGATCAGGTCAAGATTTTAGGAATTTAGAGGATACGAGCAGAGATCAAGGGCGAGTGCTGATTGAGACATTTATTTGGTAAACCCTCACATATCTTGATTCACAAGACCTGCATGGGCCACCACTTGAACCGTGTCACACCCCAGAACCAGAATACTGGAGAGCGGGGGCAGACACAGCCATCTACGTATATTGAAGTGCAACCTACCTCGTTATACGGTCACGACTGTCTAGATACATGAGGGTTTAACTATAAGCCATCAGTCTCTTATGGTCATGAACAAGCCTATTGTCTCAATCTCGAGCAAGTAATAGCAGTTACAAGATGTCAGAGCACCAAATATACAATAGTAAGGCGTCCCCATACATTACATATTTGGATGATCATGTAGCTAGTCATACAAAATATGAAGACTAACGAGAGTTTCAGTCATACATGATCAACCTTAGGATTTGTTAATCATGTTACAGCCTGTAGGCAGACAGTAAGTAAAATACAATCGAGCTAACACATGTTCGTCGGCTAAACGCCTTAAAAGAATACTTCTACAATAGAGTAGGAGAGCAAAAATAAACTTACTCGTTGCCACGGTTACGCCTAATGGTCACCATCTGGCTGGAAAGTAGGAAGATCCTCTGGAGCTGCTCCGGTATCTGGCCACACAAAACCAGCTGAGTCAGATCCCAGAAAGAGTAAGTGCCACAAAGGAGGCTTCACTTAAGAACTAAAACCAACATATCAGGACATAAAATAAGAAAGATAATAATAAGACATAAAATCTAAATAAGGCAATAAATATCAAGAGAATGAAAAATTATTTCGATCAGTTATTGATGAGGTAAGTATAAACAATCATGTTCTGAAGTAGCCAGGTACTGGAACAAGACAAGGCTTGGAATGGTAGACTCCATTCAACATTCACGGCCAAACAATAAGTACGACTTGCTACTTTAACTAACTAGGGTTATCACTTGTCGAGTTACTAGCAAGATACAATGAGATATTCCAACAGCCACAAGCCCTGCAGACCATCCAGGTTATCTAGACGAGAATTAGGGTTGAATTCATGTGGGTACATCGTCTTAGAAACGTATGTATCCTTAAGTAGCTTGGAGGGTGCAACACATGACAGTGTGCTGGAAATGTGCCATACTCGACGGCAGGCTACAAATCCCATGATGGGGCATCCAGATAACGGGATTGCCTGTAGCTGGAAAATCTCTTCATGACTACTGGATTATTCTAGTTATTTAGCCTTAGTCAGTTTCAGTAGGTACCCATGACCGTGGTACTCAGGGGTCCATGCCCTAGACATGATGCAAAATAATACTGGTTCATTTGTACAAGCACAATCGTCCACGATGTCTAGGCCATTCATTCTTATCATGCTGGTCGTTGCAACAACATTCAATAGTGTAAGCCCCTGTTTTTCAATTTTAGTTTTATTAGTGCTAATTAATTTTTAATGTCATTTATAGCCTTAAAATATTTATTAGGATTTTTAGGAAATTTTCTAGAATTTTTAAATGTTTTTAAATAGCTTTTAAATACCAGAAATACTATTTTACAATTTTATAAATTATTTTAAATTAGGTTTGCAATATTTAAAATTGTTTTAAATACTTTTTGCAATAACCCAATTGTCTTTTGCAATTATATTTTGCAAATATTACTCGCGGGAGTCAAATTGCAAATTGAAATTTACATTTGACACAGCGGGGACCTATTTGTAAAATCCTAAACTACAGGGACCTAAATGAAATTTCTAACCTAACTGCCCCCGACGACCGGACAGCTGCCGACGACCGGCCAGCTGCTCCCCCCCACGTCCCGACCGACTTCGACCGACCTCCTCTGCCTATAAAACAAAGCCCTCTCTTTCCCCAGACAAACCCTAACCCTAACCGACCACCACGACCACGACAACCCCCCTTTCTTCTCCGACGAACCCCAAACCCTAGCTCTACTCCGGCGACCCCCGTTCGGCCACCACCGCTTTACGTCGTCGACCCCAACCACCACCATCAGGACCGCCTCATCGAGCCGCGCCCAGCGCCGCCCAAGCGCCTTGACAACGACGCCCCCAGCCGCCGTTCGCCCCCTCGACTTCCACCCCTCAGCCGGACACGTAGGTAACATTTCTTCCTCTGTGTCGTGCGTGTCTCAAACTGAGACACGAGACTCGCCTAGACTCAGGGGACTCGACTATGGTGCTGGACACGTGTTAGCCGAGTCGTACGTGTCGTGCTGGGCACGGACACGTCGACTCTGTGTTAGATTCCAACTTCTCGTGTCCTGGACTGTATGGACACGAGACAAACTGTGAACTAGACTAACGGGTTGGACTTTGCTTAACGGGTAAAAACCCATTTAATTTTTGTACTAAATAAATGAAACAAAAACCCTATCCTAACAATCGGGCCGGACTGGCCTACTGGCCAGCCCGCACAGTTTAGAAACCCCCCCCCCCCCCCCCCCCCCCGCTGGCTCAGGATCGAGCCCCCCTTTCCTTTTTGTTTTTCTTTTCTGTTTTCTTTTTTTTCTTTTCTTTTTTCTTTTCATTTCTTTTACTGTTTATATATATATATATATATATATATATATATATATATATATATATATATATATATATATATATATATATATATATTAGTATATATGTATATATACTGTTTTAACAGTATATATGTATATATGTATATGTTTTATAGTTAGTAAATTATTTGTATATATGTTAGTATTTATATATATATATACACATATGTATATATGTATATATTTTCTTGTGTATGTATATATATTATTATATATATATATATACTTTATAAATTAAGTATTTTCTTGTGTATATATATATGTACTTTTGGCATAGGTATGTATATATTCATTTTGTATAAAATTTACCTTATTAAAATAATAATATTATTTTGACTATTTTCAAATTGTATTTTTATTGTATTTAAATTACTGCAACCATTTGGTGTCCAAGCCTAGCATGGGTATTTGGGCTCAAATGTGTTTTCACACATTCAAGACCTGTTCAAGTCATATTGGACTTGATTCATGGCCTTGGGTCCTGTATTTGAACTTTGGTTCAAATTATATACATGGACAAAATATGCAGATAATTAATTATTATGTACAGTGCTGTTTTTGATTTTCTAAAAATACTTAAAGTACTGTTAAAATTATGGAAAAATAGTTTTTAGATACTTTGTTAAGTTGGCTAATTTAGTATAATTTTTGTAGTAGTTAATTTACTGTTTTGCCACTAGTTTGTCATATGAAACCAAAACTCACTTTCTGTATACTTAGGAAAACTGATTTTTATAAAATATTTGTACTGGATAATAAATTCCAGAAAAATTATAATAAATTTCTATGATTAGCAAGGATCGTTTTGGTACTTTGTTTTATGCAAAACTAGGCTTTTTGTCTACTTTAAAATTTGTTAGAACACAATAGTCTTTTGATTTATTTATTGATTAATTACGACTTGTAGCTTTTTATGTTCTTTACAGTTTTAGTCGTGTTGAACCCCATCCCTCACTAGTGTAAAAACCCTGGAAAGTTAGTTAACATAGTGTGTCACCCCCACATTGGTCTCCTAGGCCAAGTCATTATTTTGGCTAGGTGCCCAATCACAAGTCGTGTCACACCAGTTTAGTGATCTAGTATTTTAGCTTAGTGTAAAAGCTAAGTTATTGCATTTATTTCTACAGTGACGAGTTACTGGACATCCATAGCACTGTTATCGCAGCTTGTTTTATTTTGCTTTGCTAGAGGCAAGTACTTTCTACGAACTTTACATATTGTCACATAAATGAACTGCAAACCCCACCATGTTATATGCTGATCCTTGGGGTAGCAAGTTAGATCTTTACATGTTGTGCTTTCAGTTACTACCATGCTTAGAACAGTCTTGATGTATCTTTCACATGATTAGAATATGGGTATGGGGAAACTGATAGTATTGTACGTGATTACGACCCCCCTACAGTAGCGAGCTCGGTCGCATTTTATATGCATTGCCTTGCCGCAGGCCATTACCCCGCATGTCTGTACGGATGTACATTTATGCTTGTTAACTTGTACGTATGTATATTTCATTATGTGCCCTCCAGCACATTATACATCTATTGACCGATCACGTACTTGCTACAGTTTTAAACATTACATATACATCTATCTTTATGACATATGTGTCCTTGCCATGATAGACTATGTGATGCCATGCTTTCCAGTTATTTCTTACATGTTCATTCTCATGTTCATTTCCATGTTTCATATGCTAGTTTGCTAGATTTAGTACTTGCTCCCGTCCTGACAGGATAACGTTGTAGGTGTCCTTACTGAGGAGGAGTTACTCTGCGACTCATACTATGGAGTTACTACCGAGGACCCGGCTCTGCTTTACGAGGATGTTCCTGCAGGGAACCTCGCCTAGATGTCTTTTGTTTACTTAGACTTTTGAGAGTAGACATGTATTAGACTACATCATTTTGTAACTGGACATGTATCCAGTTTTACATTTCAGTTTACTTGTACTTGGATATTTTACTATATACGACGACTTTTGTGTTTGGAGCATTTATGATTCTTCTTCACTTATAGAACTGTTAGTACATTTAGTCTTATCCTGTTGTCTTTAGAACAGCTTACTACGTTTTATCTCAACGTAGGCTGGACATGACTCGGCCTGGCCCAACAATTTGGGTAGCGGGTCGTGACATGTTTTTAGTGGTGGCCCATGCAGGTCCTGACTAAACTGTTTGGTTACGTTATTGTACCAAGCATACCTACAATTAGGAACTTAAGGTAATTAGACAACATTAGGAAAGACGCTTAGAACACCTAGAGGAATGCTAGGATTGCAACATAGGAAATACATCACATGTTTGCTATTATAATTAGATTTTCTTGCATATAATTGCTTACTTTAAACAAGTCCTTATAAGTCTTTTATGTGTAATTTAGATGGTGCTTACTCGTTCGTCCCAGCATGTTACCTCCGAGAATGGGGCCCTCCATATCCAGTCAGCTGACCAGTTGACTGATACACCTCCACCTACCACATCCCCCCACTCCACAGATCCACAGACCCAGATACCACCTTCCACATCCCAGGCCCGGCAGGACCCGATACTTCCACCACCCCCTATCACTATACCCACCCAGGCTTCTGTCACTCTCGACGGGACCCAGCTGCTCACACTGATCCAAGGGTTCCTAACAACCCATCAGGAGCAGACTACCCTACTCCGCCAGAGCATGGAGCGTTCTGAGGGACGTCCCGTGGTCCCACCATATGTAGAGCCACGACAGAGAGCGGGGACAGTTAAGGACTTCATGGGTCTGAATCCCAAGGAGTTCTCAGGGACTGAGGGCATAGTAGTAGCTGATGATTGGCTAGATTCAGTAGAGAGGAAGCTTCTGGGAGTTAGGATACCGGATGACCTTCAGGTCGAGGCAGCAGGATTTCTGCTGATAGACTTAGCCGGAGTCTGGTTCAGGAATGAGCCGTTGTTCGCGAGAGGTAGAGCCACCTGGGACCAGTTCAAGACCCAGTTCAAGAAGAAATTCTTCTCGACCACTGCAAGAGTAGCCATGGGGCTACGATTCCAGAACATCCAGCAGGAGAACCGTTCTGTTGACGACTATGCGGGAGAGTTCAGTCGCTTGAGCCGTTTTGCTCCTAGTCTGGTTGCTGATCCAGAGGAGATGACCCGTAGGTTTTGCCATGGTCTAGTTCCAGACATTGGCATTCTTATAGTGGCAAACGGTACGACTGACTATTACCAGAGCCTAGAGTTAGCCCGGAGCATCGAGGAGCGTCTTCTGTCATGCAAGAGGCCGGCTCCTGTACATCATGAGGGACCGTTCAAGCATCAGGCTTTCCAGCAGAAAGCACCGGCGCCACCCCAGCAGACTTACCGTCCCTCTACACCACATCATCAGACCCCGCCAGTTCGAGCCCCGGGACCCCGTCAGCAGCAGCAGAAGGGAGTTATATGTTCTTTCTGCGGAAGACCAGGGCACGACAGCACCATCTGCAGGAAGAGGTTGAAGCAGTGCTTAGCTTGTGGGTCTGCCACCCATCAGATTCGGGACTGCCCAGTAGCGAAGCCTAGAGGACCGCTCCCGACTCAGCAGCAGAGGTTCGGGCAGCATCTGCAGCAGCAGAAGGGACCTCAGGGGAGGGTCTATAGTCTAGCCGGAGCCGGAGCAGGTTTCGGAGCCGGATTACTTAGCTGACGTCATCACAGGTCATGTTTATTTGCATACTTTTCTAGCTGTATGTTTGTTTGATTCTGGTGCATCTCATAGCTTCCTATCATTAGAGTTTATGCATAAACATCATCTAGTAGCTACACCTACTGCGGAGATTAGTAGAGTGATGACGGGAGGAGGACCAGTGCCTATTAGATCTATCTATAGGTGTTCTATTTTTATAGCCGGGAGAGAGTTCAGAGGGCGATTCTTTGTGATGCCGCTCCCCGGTTATGATATCATATTAGGGATGGACTGGCTTAGCTATGCCCATGCTTCTATAGATTGCTATGAGGGTAGTATTGTGTTCAGTCCCCCAGGCACAGCACCATTCAGTGTCAGGAGGACAGGGCCGGAGATCAGCCTAGAGCCGAACTGTTGTGCTACAGTCGGGGACGCAGTACTGCCACACCCTATCATTAGGGAGTTTATAGATGTATTCCCAGAGGATCTTCCAGGACTTCCGCCTGACAGAGATGTGGAGTTCACTATAGATCTAGTGCCGGGTTCATCACCAGTATCCCGGGCTTGCTATAGAGTGAATCCCAAGGAGGCCATAGAGATGAAAGAGCAGATTGATGACCTGTTGAAAAAGGATTTCATTCGATCTAGTGCTTCTCCATGGGGAGCGCCAGTGCTCTTTGTGCCTAAGAAGGATGGTACAGTCCGGTTGTGTATTGATTACCGGGCTTTGAATGCCATCACTATCAAGAACAAATATCCTCTGCCCAGGATAGATGATTTGTTCGACCAATTGAGCGGGGCGAAGGTGTTTTCCAGGATAGATTTGAGATCCGGGTACCACCAGGTGAAGGTTAGGCCAGCAGACATCCAGAAGACGGCGTTCAACACGAAGTACGGGCAGTACAAGTTTCTGGTGATGCCATTTGGTCTCACAAATGCGTCAGCTGTCTTTATGAACTTGATGAATAAGACATTTCACCAGTATCTGGATAAGTTCGTCGTAGTGTTTATCGACGACATCCTGATATACTCGAAGACGCCGGAGGAGCATGCAGAGCACTTGCGAATAGTTTTGGGGATTCTGAGGCAGGAGAGATTGTTTGCCAAATTGCCGAAGTGCGAGTTCTTTTTAGACCGAGTGGAGTTTCTCGGCCATGTAGTCACTGGAGATGGAATCTCGGTGGATCCCAGGAAGATTGCTGCAGTTGAGACGTGGAAGGCTCCGACGTCAGTTTCAGAGATCAGGAGCTTTCTGGGTTTAGCAGGCTATTACAGAAAGTTCGTCCAGGACTTTGCTAGGATAGCTGAACCCATGACGAAGCTGACACGGAAGGACGCAGAGTACATCTGGTCAGAGGACTGCCAGGCGGCATTTGAGGAGGCTGACGACCGCTCCAGTTCTGACTTTACCTTCAGGTTCTGGAGGTTTCACCATATACAGCGATGCTTCTGGGAAGGGGCTAGGATGTGTCCTACAGCAGCATAGGAAAGTGATTGCTTATGCATCTAGGCAATTGCGGACTCATGAGAGGAATTATCCTACCCATGACCTCGAGTTAGCTGCGGTGATCTTTGCACTCAAGTTATGGAAACATTACTTATACGGAGAGCGTGTGGAAATCTTTACTGACCACAAAAGCTTGAAGTATGTGTTCACGCAAAAAGAGCTGAACATGAGGCAAAGACGATGGTTGGAGTTGATGAAGGACTTCGACATCGATTTACAGTATCACCCCGGGAAGACAAATGTGGTGGCGGATGCGCTGAGTAGGCATCCGATGGCATGGTATCTGATGATTGATCGACATTTGCGGGAGGATCTGGAGAAGCTCGGTATCGAGCTAGTTCGGCCAGGATCAGTGATACAGATGATGGCGCTTGACATTCAGTCAGGTTTGATGGAGCAGATCCGGGAGGCACAGTCTACAGATGAGAGCCTTCGCAGACTTCGACCCCAGGCATTAGCTGGATTGTTGGATGACTTCACTATAGCAGAGGATGGATCCTTGAGGCGTGGCAGCCGATTGTGCGTACCGAGAGGAGATCAGTAGAGGCAGTCTTGCAGGAGGCGTACCGATCGAGATATTCTATTCACCCTGGTGCTAACAAGATGTACCGTGACTTGCGGGAACATCTTTGGTGGCACGGGATGAAGAGGGATGTATCGCGTTTTATCTCGAGATGTCTAGTTTGCAGCAGGTCAAGGCGGAGCGCCAGAGGCCAGCTGGTTTGTTGCAGCCGTTACCCATTCCCGAGTGGAAGTGGGAACATATTACGATGGACTTCGTTTCAGGGCTTCCTCGTTCCCAAGGAGGGAAGGATGCCATCTGGGTCATTGTAGACAGGCTGACGAAGTGTGCGCACTTCATACCCTTCAAGGTGGGGCTTTCCACCGAGAAGTTGGCGGAGCTATACATGCAGCAGATAGTTCGCCTACACGGAGTGCCGGTGAGCATCGTGTCAGACAGAGACAGCAGATTCACATCCCACTACTGGAGGAGCTTACAGGAGGAGTTGGGCAGTAGGCTCAAGTTCAGTACGGCGTACCACCCGCAGACAGATGGGCAGTCCGAGAGGACGATACAGACGCTGGAGGATATGCTGAGGACTTGCGTGCTGGACTTCGGAGGATCATGGGAGAGCCATCTGCACTTGGTAGAGTTTTCATACAACAACAGCTACCAGGCCAGTATTGGTACGTCTCCTTTCGAGGCGCTTTATGGACGACGATGTCGGACACCACTCTTTTGGGATGATGTCGGAGACAGAGTTATGCTTGGGCCAGAGATGATCACGGATGCAGCAGAGAAAGTCGGGATGATCAGAGACAGGCTCAGAGTAGCTCAGGACAGGCAGAAACACTGGGCTGATGCTAGTCGCAGGCCGATGGAGTTCGCAGACGGTGATATGGTGCTAGTGAAGATATCACCTACTCGAGGGACGATCCGGTTCGGACGAGGAGGGAAGCTGAGCCCCAGATACATCGGGCCGTTCGAGGTGCTTGGCAGGATCGGAGAGGTAGCTTACAGGGTTGCACTTCCACCCAATCTAACAGGAGTTCACGACGTCTTTCACGTATCTCAGCTGAGGAGATATGTTCCAGACCCCAGTCATGTGCTAGATCATTCAGAGTTGGAGGTCGGACCGAGCCTTACAGTTTCTGAGCAGCCAGTGGAGATATTAGACAGGAGAGAGAAGAGGCTGAGGAACAAGGTTATACCCCTAGTACGAGTATCTTGGAGCCGTCACTCCCCAGGTGAATCTACTTGGGAGAGGGAGTCGGACATGAGGGAGAGATTCCCTTACTTGTTCGATCCAACCGCTGCGAGGGAACCACCCGTTCCCGCTTGATACCTTAGAGGTTAGTTTCGATCGCAGCCTTAGCTATTTTGTTACATTGCTTGCTATGTTAGAATATTGTAGGGTCTTCAATCCTTGTGAATTTCGAGGACGAAATTTTTCAAGGAGGGAAGACTTGTAAGCCCCTGTTTTTCAATTTTAGTTTTATTAGTGCTAATTAATTTTTAATGTCATTTATAGCCTTAAAATATTTATTAGGATTTTTAGGAAATTTTCTAGAATTTTTAAATGTTTTTAAATAGCTTTTAAATACCAGAAATACCATTTTGCAATTTTATAAATTGTTTTAAATTAGGTTTGCAATATTTAAAATTATTTTAAATACTTTTTGCAATAACCCAATTGTCTTTTGCAATTATATTTTGCAAATATTACTCGCGGGAGTCAAATTGCAAATTGAAATTTACATTTGACACAGCGGGGACCTATTTGTAAAATCCTAAACTACAGGGACCTAAATGAAATTTCTAACCTAACTGCCCCCGACGACCGGACAGCTGCAGACGACCGGCCAGCTGCTCCCCCCCCACGTCCCGACCGACTTCGACCGACCTCATCTGCCTATAAAACAAAGCCCTCTCTTTCCCCAGACAAACCCTAACCCTAACCGACCACCACGACCACGACAACCCCCCTTTCTTCTCCGACGAACCCCAAACCCTAGCTCTACTCCGACGACCCCCGTTCGGCCACCACCGCTTGACGTCGTCGACCCCAACCACCACCATCAGGACCGCCTCATCGAGCCGTGCCCAGCGCCGCCCAAGCGCCTTGACAACGACGCCCCCAGCCGCCGTTCGCCCCCTCGACTTCCACCCCTCAGCCGGACACGTAGGTAACATTCCTTCCTCTGTGTCGTACGTGTCTCAAACTGAGACACGAGACTCGCCTAGACTCAGGGGACTCGACTGTGGTGCTGGACACGTGTTAGCCGAGTCGTACGTGTCGTGCTGGGCACGGACACGTCGACTCTGTGTCAGATTCCAACTTCTCGTGTCCTGGACTGTATGGACACGAGACAAACTGTGAACTAGACTAACGGGTTGGACTTTGCTTAACGGGTAAAAACCCATTTAATTTTTGTACTAAATAAATGAAACAAAAACCCTATCCTAACAATCGGGCCGGACTGGCCTACTGGCCAGCCCGCACAGTTTAGAAACCCCCCCCCCCCCCCCCCCCGCTGGCTCAGGATCGAGCCCCCCTTTCCTTTTTGTTTTTCTTTTCTGTTTTCTTTTTTTTTCTTTTCTTTTTTCTTTTCTTTTCTTTTACTGTTTTTATATATATATATATATATATATATATATATATATATATATATATATATATATATATATATTAGTATATATGTATATATACTGTTTTAACAGTATATATGTATATATGTATATGTTTTATAGTTAGTAAATTATTTGTATATATGTTAGTATTTATATATATATATATACACATATGTATATATGTATATATTTTCTTGTGTATGTATATATATTATTATATATATATATATACTTTATAAATTAAGTATTTTCTTGTGTATATATATATGTACTTTTGGCATAGGTATGTATATATTTATTTTGTATAAAATTTACCTTATTAAAATAATAATATTATTTTGACTATTTTCAAATTGTATTTTTATTGTATTTAAATTACTGCAACCATTTGGTGTCCAAGCCTAGCATGGGTATTTGGGCTCAAATGTGTTTTCACACATTCAAGACCTGTTCAAGTCATATTGGACTTGATTCATGGCCTTGGGTCCTGTATTTGAACTTTGGTTCAAATTATATACATGGACAAAATACGCAGATAATTAATTATTATGTACAGTGCTGTTTTTGATTTTCTAAAAATACTTAAAGTACTGTTAAAATTATGGAAAAATAGTTTTTAGATACTTTGTTAAGTTGGCTAATTTAGTATAATTTTTGTAGTATTTAATTTACTGTTTTGCCACTAGTTTGGCATATGAAACCAAAACTCACTTTCTGTATACTTAGGAAAACTGATTTTTATAAAATATTTGTACTGGATAATAAATTCCAGAAAAATTATAATAAATTTCTATGATTAACAAGGATCGTTTTGGTACTTTGTTTTATGCAAAACTAGGCTTTTTGTCTACTTTAAAATTTGTTAGAACACAATAGTCTTTTGATTTATTTATTGATTAATTACGACTTGTAGCTTTTTATGTTCTTTACAGTTTTAGTCGTGTTGAACCCCATCCCTCACTAGTGTAAAAACCCTGGAAAGTTAGTTAACATAGTGTGTCACCCCCACATTGGTCTCCTAGGCCAAGTCATTATTTTGGCTAGGTGCCCAATCACAAGTCGTGTCACACCAGTTTAGTGATCTAGTATTTTAGCTTAGTGTAAAAGCTAAGTTATTGCATTTATTTCTACAGTGACGAGTTACTGGACATCCATAGCACTGTTATCGCAGCTTGTTTTGTTTTGCTTTGCTAGAGGCAAGTACTTTCTACGAACTTTACATATTGTCACATAAATGAACTGCAAACCCCACCATGTTATATGCTGATCCTTGGGGTAGCAAGTTAGATCTTTACATGTTGTGCTTTCAGTTACTACCATGCTTAGAACAGTCTTGATGTATCTTTCACATGATTAGAATATGGGTATGGGGAAACTGATAGTATTGTACGTGATCACGACCCCCTACAGTAGCGAGCTCGGTCGCATTTTATATGCATTGCCTTGCCGCAGGCCATTACCCCGCATGTCTGTACGGATGTACATTTATGCTTGTTAACTTGTACGTATGTACATTTCATTATGTGCCCTCCAGCACATTGTACATCTATTGACCGATCACGTACTTGCTACAGTTTTAAATATTACATATACATCTGTCTTTATGATATATGTGTCCTTGCCATGATAGACTATGTGATGCCATGCTTTCCAGTTATTTCTCACATGTTCATTCTCATGTTCATTTCCATGTTTCATATGCTAGTTTGCTAGATTTAGTACTTGCTCCCGTCCTGACAGGATAACGTTGTAGGTGTCCTTACTGAGGAGGAGTTACTCTGCGACTCATACTATGGAGTTACTACCGAGGACCCGGCTCTGCTTTACGAGGATGTTCCTGCAGGGAACCTCGCCTAGATGTCTTTTGTTTACTTAGACTTTTGAGAGTAGACATGTATTAGACTACATCATTTTGTAACTGGACATGTATCCAGTTTTACATTTCAGTTTACTTGTACTTGGATATTTTACTATATACGACGACTTTTGTGTTTGGAGCATTTATGATTCTTCTTCACTTATAGAACTGTTAGTACATTTAGTCTTATCCTGTTGTCTTTAGAACAGCTTACTACGTTTTATCTCAACGTAGGCTGGACATGACTCGGCCTGGCCCAACAATTTGGGTAGCAGGTCGTGACAAATAGTTCCTATCATGCTTACTTGTCATGTCATGCCATATCATGTCACGTCAAATCACTTGTGATACCATGTCGTGTACTAATTATGATTATCAAGTTCATGACAAAAGATGCAAGGACATATAAAAGGGCAAATGGGGTACGCCTAGGGACTCAAAGCCTCTACGCGAACGAGACTACGCTAGGCCAAGGAGCCCCGAACGTAGAAATAGCTTTACGCGGGCAAGAACAAGGAAGACAGCTGTACGCGAGCGAGGCTGCACGCGAGCGAGAACTCTAGGCGGGCGAGAATAGCTCCTGCGTAGAGTTCGGATGAACTCCGCGTAGAATAGATTACGCGGGCATGTGAGAACGTGTGTGTAAAAGAAAAAAACACTACGCTGGCACGTAAGAACGTGTGCGTAAAGGGAAATTACTACGCTGGCACGTAAGAACGTGTGCGTAAAGAGACATTACTATGCTGGCACGTAAGAACGTCTGCGCAAAGGCTTCGTCCTCTCCCCAAGGCTGAGACAAGCAGCCATGGGACTCAAGAACTCAAAAAACCCTATCTCGGCCAAGACTTGATCCAACCATCCAAAAGCCAAACTTGCGTGGGATCGAAATTCCTACTACGTGGAATTCTCAATTATTTGGAAACAACCAAGTTTAGTAGATCAAAACCCAAGAAATTCAAAATACAACAAACTAAGATCTACAAGAAATGAACCACAGAAATTAAAAATATTAAGTACTAAAGTGTCTTAGAATCTCGTGAGGAAGACAATGGAACAACAAAAATGGAGTTTCTCCATGAAGCAAGTTGCACTTGCCTAAGTCTCTCTTTGGGTAGGTGGAGAGAGAGTTATGAGGAAGAAGAAGGAGTTAATGAGAAAATGAATGAGGAGAGAGAAGGGTTGTTGGGTTAATAAATGATGGATGGTGGTAGGTAGGGGTTTGCATACTAACCCAAACCAAGCCATACCAAGCCGAACCCAACCGAATCCGATGCATGCCAAAGCCAAAATAAACCACACGAACCATGAAATGCTAATTGACCCATGCCAATGCAAAAATCCAAGACTAGCCAGCCAGGACAAGTCGAAATACGGGTCCGAGATACGTACATGTACACCAAATACGTATAACGAAATCCGAAGGTGACAAGACGACCCCAAGATCTTTTGCACGTATTCCTTCCTCGAGTTGGACGTCGTGTGGACGACGATCTCCCAACCTTTTATTCTTCTTGGCAGCCCTCTCTTTCTCTTCTTACGTGAATCACGAATTTAGAGAAAGTTTTAAATTTCTGATCAGTAATTTGGCGGCCAGAGAATAGTGGATATATATAGGCTACGGCAGGGACCATGAGGAGAAATTAGGGTTAGACCTCCTAACGAATCTGGATATCCCGTGTTCAGCCTAAACACAAATCCAAGCCCATTAACAATAGTGGACCGAATTATATACAATATAGAATATCAGACATTTGCATTAACACTTGCAACAAATACAATATGCAAACATTTGTCCATATGATTCTAATTCAAAATTTAAGGAAATAAGATTACTACAAAGGTGATACTTTTAGTATACAACCCTAACATATAGTAGTTCATCGATCCATATTATTTACCTAAGGAGTGCAATGATGAGGGAAAAGACACCACAGATGTAACGCCGACGGTGGAGAATAATCCTCCACCTGAAAATATTAATGCGATAAAGGTTGCAGAGAATAACCGTCGGAGGCCTCCCTTTCGATTAAGAACAACCCAGAGCCTAAACTTAAGATTTCACGAAAAGCTCGAGAGAAGCCTCAGAGAGGATGGTACCCCTTCAGTCCAGGAGGATTGCTCTTCCGAAAGACATGACAATATACTGATGATTACAAAGGAGAATGAAAGGCGGCTCAAACTTGAAATGTCTCGTACCGCACGGTACATTACACTGAGTCGTTGATTCGAAGAAGTATTAATTTGAGTTTGGTTTCATGTGCAGCCTTTACACAAAGTTCTCTGAGATCGATATTTTGTCTTATTGCAAATGGAGTTCAGCGTGAACAGAGTATCGCCTCGTACTATGTGTGACCAGTGTACTGTGCAGAGTATCAGGAATTTGTATTGCCTGTTGGGTACAGTATATCCATGTGTGTAGCAGACCCCTACAACAGTTTAGTGTTCACTTTGATAATAATGCAGTATAGGTGTGTGGGTAGGAGATCTAGGTGTTCACTTTGATAATATATATATATATATATATATATATATATATATATATATATATATATATATATATATATATAAGTGGTGAGGCATGCGACCCGAGTGGTCAGGAGATCGATTTCCGCAGGGAGCGTTCGCCACAATTACCTTCTTTCATTATATATATATATAAAAAATATATATATATATATATATATATATATATATATATATATATATATATATATATATATATTTTTATATATATATATATATATATAACGTTGATCAATTATAGATTGTTATATGTATATAAGATGTTATTGAATAGGTAGAACTTAATCTTGTTTTCCCAATCTTATCAATTGATCTAGTTAATTTCTAATTTAATTAGGTCTTTTGGACTTGGATTCAGAACCAGAACCACATTTTTAGAACAGGACCACATGAAGGTACTTGCTCTCAGTTTTACTTTACTTTATGCTTGTTGTATATATCCTGTTCTTCTGTCTTGATACTTGTCACACACACTCGTCATTGGGATAGAAATTCTTCACACCGTGATTTACTGCTTATATATCCTTGATGATGTCTTTTTTTTAAAGGAAATGGATTTATTGATTCAATTAACTAGGACATTTTGGGAAGGAACAACTTCTTCTTCAAGAAGTTGGTGAATACAAGGTGGAGGAGAGAGGGTAGACAATGGCGAGCAATGCTGGAGACATTCTCTTGCTTACATGTTCTCTTGATGAAAGTGAATTCCGGTCGTCTGTCAAGGAGATCTATTGAGGTTAAACTCTCCCTGGACCAGATCGCGTACTTGCCATGGGATTAAATTGTACTCTCCATTGAAAATTCTATTAGTAGTGAGGGAGTCTCCTTCAATGAATATGATGCTTCCTCTGTTTAGCTCTGTAGCAAGTAGGAGGCCTTGTTGAACACTACGGATCTCCGACGTGAGGCTACGCTCAACATCAGACACTGGGGAAGAGTACCATGTTTTAGCAACAATGAATCTCCCCTCCGAGTCTCTATCCACTGCCGCAATGGATGAAGATGAAGTAGCGCCATCGACATTAATTTTGATACACCCAGGAGGCGGGGGGCACCATAATATTTCATGGTTGATTTTTCCCGCAATTCATCTATATGGATCAGTTTTCCATGTTGATCACCCTCGTACGCATTATACGTAAGGTGGGCCTGATGAAGGATCTGAGTAAGTGTTTGTTGTTTTCTGTCTAAAGATGCAATCACACCTAGCTTTCCATAGGCTCCAGAGAATCGCCGCTCCCAACTTGAAGGTGTCGTGTGCTGATTGGTCCTTCAGTCATGTCATCAGAAGGTCTTTAATGTTGAGGTGGTTGTCGGTTCGCAGCCCTACATAACTGGCGAACCACGTTTCTTTCGCCACAAAGCAATGTAAGAAGAGATGGTTGGCGTCTTCTTCATGCTCGAAGCAGAATGGACAAAGGTTGCAGATGTGGGGGATGCGTTTGTTGATGGCTGAATGGAGGGGCAGTGCATTTTGTAGTAACCGCCATATAAATATTTGAAGCTTGGGGGATATGGATTTAATCTTCCATAGGAGACTCCAATCAGGACCAAGCTCTGACGTAGGCGAGGATGCGCTAGGTTCATCTCGGCAGAGTCCTTTGTACAACGATTTTGAGGAGAAAACCCCATTCCTGGTCCCGGTCCAAATAAGCATGTCATTACCATCATGATCGTTGAGTTTAATATTGAGGATGGCGTTAGCCTCCATGGGAAGGAATATGGCTTTAATGAGCTCTGTATTCCAAGATCTTGAGGTAGGGATCATTAGGTCTCGAACTTTCTTAGGCCCGTCCGACGGAATAAAGCGGTTGGAGAGTCTGAATCCCAGAAGGTCGGGAACCCATGGTTCATCAAAGATATTAATCCAACCTCCTCTGATCTTCCAGCAAATGCTGGATACCATATCGCGTCGCGTGTCCAGGATGCTTGACCATGTAGGTGATGCTGGCTTCGATTTCTGAGCTGTCCAGAGCGTTTCTCTTTGTAGGTAAATGCCGGTGAGGAGTTTGACCCATAGTTGGTGAGGATTCGAGAGAAATCTCCAAAGGAGTTTCCTTACTAAGGCTTTGTCACTCTCTCCAAGTTTTTGATGCCAAGGCCTCCCTCGTTCTTTGGTTGAGCAATTTTATCCCACCCGATGAAGTAGAGCTTCTTCTCGGCCGGATCAACCAAAATGAGCGTTGTTGCCTTGTTAGTGAGTCGATGGTAGATTTGGGAAGCTTGTATGTTGACATGAAGTGTATGGGAAGGGACCCCAACATGGACTTGATGAGTGTAGTGCGGCCAGCGTGCGACAGAAGCTTAGCTTTCCATCCTTGAAGGTAGGACGCGCAGGCGTTGACGATTGGGGAGAAAGTTGATATACCGCTCGTCGGCTGCAATGTAGCATGACCCAGGTACTTGTCATCCTTCGCCATTGGTTGGAGTTGAAGGATATCAGCTAACGGTACTCTTTCCTGTTGGGAAACACATCTGCTAAAATGAATGCATGACTTGCCTAAGTTAATCTTTTGTCCAGACCAGTCTGAGAACGTCGACAAGATTTCACCGACTGCTAAGAGGGATGATTGGCTTGCCTGTCCAGACACGAATATATCGTCAGTGAATAGTAAATGCGTTATAGAAGGGGTATAACGATTAAGCGAATCCCATTGAATAGATCATTCTATTCATATTGATAAAACAATCTGGAGAGGATTTCCGAACACAGTATGAAAATGAAAGGAGAGAGGGGGCATCCTTGCCGGATCCTGCGTTTTGGACAGAAAGAGCCTTCAGATATGCTATTAATTAGGATGGAAAAGGACGAAGAGGTGATACAGCTCATTATAAGTCCATTCGTGTGGCCTTAGATACCCATTCCATGGAGCACACTCTTGATGAATGTCCAAGACGGGCGGTCGTAAGCCTTAGACATATCAATCTTCAGCGCATATGCATTCTTCTTCCTGGGAAGGCGCTTCATGGCGTGGATGATCTCTTGGGCAATGATAAGGTTGTCAGTGATCTGTCTGCCCGGGATGAAAGCATTTTGGTTGGGTGAGATCAGGTTCTGCATCTGTGGGTAGAGCCGCGTCGTCAGAATTTTGGAGATTACTTTGTATGTCACGTTACAAAGGGAGATGTGACGATAGTCCACCGGCCTGGTTGGCTTACTATGCTTTGGGATTAGGACAATGTTGGTGTGATTCAGGCCCTGCGGAAGGATCGCATTGGCGAAGAACTATTGAACGGTGTTCGTCAGGTCGTCCCCCATGATAGTCCAATTTTTTTGGTAAAAGATTGTCGGGAAGCCGTCCGGGCATGGGGCTTTTATGGGTCCCATGTTTGCGAGGGTCTGTTTGATCTCTTCCACCTCTAGAATTTTCCCAATAGCCTTGTTATCAGCATATGAAATAGGACTAGATGTGACACTAAACGACGCTTGCATCTGTGAAGAATCATCCTCGCAAAAAATGGATTTAAAATAAGAGATAAAAGCATTAGCGATACAGGAGTATCGGTCGACCAGTTACCATCGTCGAGTTGGAGAGTACAAATTTCATTGTTCCTCTTCCTAATAGTGGCCTTAGTATGGAAGTATTTAGTATTCCTATCACCATCCTTGATCCATCGGCACTTCGCTCGATGTCGACAGTACGCCTCCTCAATGGCCTATAGGTCGTTGTTCTTCACGCATATGGATTATTCGCAGTCGAGGGATTATTTAGGGTGCGTTTGATTGCAAGGTGGAAAAGAAATTAATTCCACGGAATTATTTTACTAGGAAATTTTTTCCATGGAAATTTAAAATTTTCCATAATAACATTGTTTGATTGCAATTATTTTCCTGTGGAAAATTAAATTAATTTTTATGAAAAACTTAATTTGAATGTTTGATTGTCATTATTCTCCACATAAAATAGTTACTTTTTATGAAAAATAATATTTTGTTGTTTGATTGCACTTTTTTTCACATAAAAATTATCATTTTTTAATTGAAATTTTTATATTTTTCAAGCAACTTGTAATGAATAATAAAAATAAGAAAGATTCAAATGAACCTCAAATTCAAAAAGTATAACAAATTATCAAATACATCATATCCATAATTGAAATGCTACTAAAGTAAATACAACATTAAAATACAAGTTATGCTGTGTCGGTCATGTATCGGACGTGTTGGACACAACCCATATTCCCTGTTACAAGCTAAAGCAAGTTTGTTTCTTTGACAAATTAGCATAGACCAATTATACAAAACCACAAATTGAGCAAAAGAAAATGAAGGAACAGAACATGACCCATCAAAGAAACATCAAATCGAAGCAAACCAACATAAACTTTGGCTGCAAGAATTGACACCCATGACACAAAAACACTCAAATGGTCAAAGTCTTAGCCCTCTTTGAAGAAGAAGGGGTTCCGGTAGAGACTGCCGCCTGGCCATCCATGGACTCCCTATAGTCGACTGCCTCTCCTTTCTCGACCCCTCCATCGTCTTATGCCTCTTCCTCCTCCAGGTCCAGCCCAACGGCGACGACACCGGCTCCGGCAGTAGAAGCAGCGCCTGGGTCTATGTAGGTCCGATATCCGGCGAGTTTGCGGAATCTCGAGCGGGGAGCAGAGAGAGAGAGAGAGAGAGAGAGAGAGAGAGGAGAGAGAGATGATTGAGAGAAAAAATGGAGAGCCCGATCCCCAAATCGTGCTCGCATGAAAGGGGGGAATTTTTTTTTTTTTTCGTGGAATTCATTTCTCATGGGACCGAACGGTTTCATTTTCCATGATTTTGAAAGAAAATATGGAAAATAATAATTTTTTGGAAAATAATTTCATGGAAAATATAAGCTATCAAACACTACATTTTTGTGGAAAATTTGTGTGGAAACATTTTCCATGGAAAAGTAGGCCAATCAAACACAGCCTTAGTGAGGATTGGATGGCAAGCAGTCTCTTCTGAAGGAAGATAATTCGCTCCTTAGTGTTGCCGAATTTAGTTCGGCCCTATTTCTGGAAATGCACCAGAGTATGCTTCAATGCTTGCAGGAGCTCTGATCCCCCTTGGGCTTTAGCCACTTTCCAAGAGGAAGTAAGCTCTTCGGTAAAGGATGCATTCGTCATCCAGAACACTTCAAATCGGGGTGGATGCATGATGTGTTTGGTTCTGTTGCTGGTGTTGAGAAGTATTGGCGTGTAGTCACTATTTATTCTCGGCGGGATGGAGACAGTTGCATGGGGGAATGAGCAACACCATTCTGGATTGGCAATAGCACGGTCCAAACCCTCCCTAATGTTGTGCGAGGGTCGTCTGCCATTTGTCCAGGTATACGCGGGACTAATGCAACCCAGGTCGATAAGGCCACACGATTCCACCATATCTTTGAAGGGTTTGGCCGCACTGGAGTCGAAACATTTGCCGCTGAGCTTTTCTGATGAGTTGAGGATGGCGCCGAAGTCTCCTATGCAGCACCAAGAAAAGAGGAAGGAGTCAGCTAGTGTCTTGATTTGAATCCAGAGTTGCATCCTATCTTTCTTATTTGGACATCCGTAAACACAAGGTAGGTTCCAGGTTGGGGTGTTATTAGTACCTTTTGATGGAGAGCAGTATTAGGTTTTTGGAAGAGAAAAAGACGGATGTGGAGATGGAGTCATCCCACGCCAGTCATAGGCCTCTGGAGTGACCCGCTGGTGGTACTGAAATGTAGTTATGATAGCCTAGATGAGGTAGGGTGCGGGATGTGAGATTGGCCAGATGTGATTATCTCGGAGATGAAGAAGATGGATGGGCGGACGACGGCAAAAAATGATCGGAGTGTCTGGACTGTTGAGACATTTCCCGCACCTCGATGTTCGACGTAACAAATGGTTGAACAAACTTTTTGCTTTATTGAACATACAAGGTATCTGTGTACAAAAAAGGAAGGCCTAAACAAGATATTTTAAGTACAGGGAGAAGAGATTTCTGAAAAAGTGTGACGGTGGAGATCGAGCACTGCAGCGACTCCTTTACTCCATTGACGATCTAACAATGAATTAACCTTGCTATGCCTCTCTGGCGCCTTTGATGGGACTCTGGGGTCACCGATCAAGAGGTTGTCTAGAGGAGAAGATCCCTTGAAGATGGTTGGTTGGTTGGTTCTTTGGTTGATCGGTGGATGAGGGTGGTCGACTCTTCGTGGATAGAAATTGTTGATCCTTGAGATATGAAAGAATCTGTCGTCATTGCACGGTGCGGACTTCTGCGATGCTGACACGTGGCGGATATCGATATTCCCCTCAAACGAGATCTCTGATGGTTATAAACATAACCGAAGAAGGTGACACGTGACGCGTACCAATTTACTTGCTCAGATATAGTCGAGTACATCTTTGTATTTCATCCTAGATTTAGAGTCTAATTGATCCTCGTCTAAGAATTAAATCAATCTGATATGATATCAATTATGATTTATTCCCAATCTTCTCTGCAAGAGGCGGTTTAAACAAACTAATTGGGGTAGACCCACACTTTCCACGCCTCTGGTTATGACTAAGTACTGTTGTGCTTCTGGGACGACGAGTATACCGTACTTCTGGAGACGACATAACCTATGTACTTTCAGGCGACGAGTGGACTTGGCTTCGAATGACGACGAGACTTCTGTGTATATAGAGCAACTTATGAAGCTACATTTTGGGATACCAGAGTCACTGTGCTGTAGGCGACAAGTAGGCTTGTGCTTCAGGTTGGCGAGGTTACTGTACTTTTGAAGCGACAGGCTGACTTGGATTGGTTGCGATGGAAGTTTTCAAGTCTCTTGTAGAGAAGTGACTTAAGCTTCTGAACCGGAGCAGACGACTATGTCGTAGAAATGGAGATGGTGTGAGCATATCACCATCCTGCGCCTTATGCGGACGCAGGTAAGTAGCTATGCCCCTGAACAGTGAAGGCGTTGGCTGCGAAGGGAAAGGTATGACACCCTTGCGCATCTGATATTGGCATAGGCAGGTAGCTGCACCTCTGGAGTGAAGATACTAGCTTTTGAAGTGAAAGAAGGGGAGAGGGCCTACCACCATCTTGCTTTTGAGGTTGGCGCAGGCAGGTGGCTGCGTCTCTGGCTTGAAGACTTTGGCTTCTGAAGCAAAGAGCAATAAATATGCTCTTTTTAAGGAACTTCCCTCTAGGCTCTGTCGAATCTGTACTAGATCCTTTGTAGAAGAACAGAATTAGTCCTTCATGTATAGTCTTGATGTGTCTGTACTAGGCTTTGGTAGACATGACAATAAAGAGACTTCTCTCCATATCTTCTGTTTTGTCTTTTTAGCACTGAGCCTCGGCCTTTTGCATCTTCTGCGCTTTGGCGAAGGGGTGTCTTCAGTTGAGCTTTTTCATGCTTCTATACTCGATATTTCCAAGATAGGACTAACATTGGCCTTGCGGCTGTTTTAGGCCAGCCGCCACCGCCTTGTTGCTAATTCCAGAGTATTGCGAAAAGGGATGGTGCTTCTTACTAGGTTGATGATCCTGTGAGGGAGGAGCTGGACGCTTTCTGGGTGTAGGAGGGACATGATTCCTCATGATGCTCTTCCGTGTCAGACGCTTCCATGAGAGTTTAAGGGGGTTAGCCGACCGGGTAATGGCTCAACTGTAAAGAGACTTAGATGATGAAGGCTCCTGGAGGGGGGATGGTTGCGTATATATGAGAGCGATGGAGTGAGAGGAGGGGCGGAGGGGGTTTGGCTTTCCATAGTGTATGTGAGCAGCTTCGTAGGCGATGAGTTGGTGGAAAAAGGAGTCTGTGGCGGTGTGGTGAAGATTCCACCTGGAGCCACGTCCTCCATGTTTAAGTTTCTGTGCCAGATTTCCAGTTGGTAATTAATAAGTGGTGATGTGGCATGGAGATCTGTCTCCATCCAATCAGGAAGGTTCCGCTCAAAGCATGGGCTCCTGATGGCTTCTTGATATTGGAGCCTTTTGCATCTTTGCAGGGATTGCGAATCTCTTTAGCAAAGGAGGTTCAGAGTCACGTTCCTTCGATTACTCGCAGTACTGTCATCTGACATAGAGTAGAGCTTTAGCTTAGCTTGTAAGCTTCCTTCTGACCGATGTCTAGCTCGTGCTTGTGTTTGCCATTGATTGTCGTAGAACAGAACAGTTTTATAGGAGGACTGAACTTTAACTCACAATTACAAACTCGCTTGTACAAAAGAGAGCCTAGGAACAAAACCTAGGAAAAGTAATCTAAGTACAATTGTTTAGTTTTGATTCTGGGGGGTGACGGTAGAGGCTCGGAAAAGTGCTATCAACTCTGCCTTACTCCTTAGACGATCGAACGCAACCTCGGCTCCGGTGAAGAAATGCTCTCTTTCTGCCTGGGTGTGTGTATCTCACTCTGTGTGTCTCTGTCTATACAAGGGAATAACACCTTACTATTTATAAGAATTCATGAGTAATGGGGTGTACAGCCACGTGGCTAATTTTGGGCCACATCCTTGTAACTGTGCCTCGAGAAGTGGGCAGCTGGAGATTGGTTAAGATTGATCATGATCTGTTTGTTGTACTAAATCCGAACTGTTAAGACTTGGTCAATTTCTGCCACGCGTTTCAACTGCTACTCTGTGGCGAGCCGCATGAATGATGCATCTTGGCTGAGCCGCATGAAGGACTGTCCCATAGTCGAGTCGCATGAAGGATGTACCCTGGCTGAGCCGCATCAAGGACTGTCCCATAGCTGAGCCGCATAAAGAGTGTCTCATGACCGAGCCGCATGAAGGACGTCTCATGACCAAGCCGCATGAAGGATGTCTCATGACCAAGCCGCATGAAGGTTGTCTCATGACCGAGCCGCATGAGAGTGGTCTCATGACTGATCCGTATGAGAGTGGTCTCATGACTGAGCCGCATGAAGGTCGCATAGGCGATCCGCATAAAGAATCTTCTTTGGAATTTATGAACTGTGCTAAATATCATGATAATTTTCTCGTCCTTTTAGGAGCATGTCACGTCTTGTCTTTATGTCAGAGCCATCATCTCTGTCAGAGATGTTGCCTTTATGTCAGAGTAATTATGGCCAACTGTATAGGCTTATTTTGAACCGCATAAGGCCGCATGAAGCTTCCTGAGCCGCATGAAGCTTTCTGAGCTGCATGAAGCTCCCAGGGATTTTGAGCCGCATGAAACTCACTAGGTTTTGAGCCGCATGAAGTTTTATGTTGATTCTGGGCCGCATAGAAATTTCTATTCTTTTTCATGCTTCTACAAGACCCGCTTCAAAGTTTTCAATTTATAAAATTGAAATACTTTGAATAAGAAGCATGGATATGTCCGCATAAGCTCTTCATGCCGCATAGGCTTCTTTGGCCGCATATTGGTCTCGTGTCACGTAGGCGTCTCATTAATTGTTTTTTGGTTTACTTTG
Organism: Iris pallida; assembly: GCA_029216955.1. NCBI lineage: Eukaryota > Viridiplantae > Streptophyta > Magnoliopsida > Asparagales > Iridaceae > Iris > Iris pallida. The sequence continues at coordinate 983,656 of JANAVB010010796.1, read as the reverse complement.
ATAATTTAAAGCCATCTTTTGGATAGGATCCCAAGAGTCAGCATTAAATTTTTAGATTTGCTTTGATGATTCGGAGCACTCTTTTGCATGAAAGGGGATAGAATCCCAAGAGTCGGCTTTATCTTTTTAGGCAGCACGAAATCTGAAGCGGTGTTTTATTGGTTCACACGCCTCTGACAGCCTATAAGTACGAGCAGTTTTGAAGAGAGGGGTTCTTTACTTACTTCCTTCTTCAATCTTTCTATTGCCCTAGTTGCCGTTTCTTTTCCTTTCTCGATCATTAATGGCTCCCAAGGCTTCCTCCAGTGCTGCAGCGAAGGGCAAAGGACTTGCCTCCTCGTCGAACACGACGAGTTTGATTCACCCCGACGTTCATCCCTCTATTGATGGTAAGAGCGTTGGGAAGAGACTGCATGAATTCAAACCCTAACCACAATGGCTATGTCGCATGTTTTATGCACGGATCTTTCCCTATCATGCTTCGGCATAGTTAATGCGCTTTTCGTCTTTATTAGACTGCTCAAGTTCAGTGTGATGAATCCTTATAAGTTGTGCCGTATGGGCCGCATGAACACCTCATGACTGAGCCGCATGGGGTATGCTTCATGTCCGAGCCGCATGAGAGATATCTCATGACTGAGCCGCATGAGGGATGCTTCATAGCCGAGCCTCATGAGAGTTGTCTCATGACCGAGCCGCATGAAAGATGCTTCATGGCCGAGCCGCATGAGAGAGGTTTTATGCATGAGAGTGGCTTCATGACCGAGCCGCATGAGAGTCGTCTCATGACCGAGCCGCATGAGAGCTGCTTCATGACCGAGCCGCATGAGAGTTATCTCATGACCGAGCCGCATGAAAGTTGTCACATGATCGCATAAGCACCTTATGAACTGGACCGCATGAAGACCCACCTAAAAGAGCCGCATAAGCTCAGAAGACATTAAGTGGTTTTTCTCTGGCTATCTCCTGACTTCTTTCTTTTGTCTTTTTCAGTGAAGTTGTCGGTCAATCCTTCAGGGGAGCTTTTGGTAGGTCAAGCTCAGTCTGCTGTGGGTGTGAGGTTCGACCATGTGGTCGATTATGTGTTGGCCCAAATCACCAAAGATCAACCTGAGGAGAGGCTGAGGGATATCAGGAACCAATCCTTCTTCTTTCTCTCGGGTATGATGAACTCGGGAAAATTAGGGGGCACACATCTGAAACCCTCATTCTTCTTTGGGGATGCTCTGACTGTAAAGAACCCCAACGTTCTAGATATCTCTGAAAGTTGGAGTTTTTCTTCCAACGGGATGGCGATCCACATTCCTCAGTATATATAATACGTACTCATACTTATATATATATATATATATACGTAAATGTACATGTAAACAATGTTATACACATGCCCTTATAAAAGTCAACAAAATAATTTAAGAAATATTACAGCCCATAAATTTATTGTCTCTAGCCCAAAATAAATCTGGCCCAGCCCAGTATTAATAGTTACTGAATTTTGAAAGGATTTTACCAATAGGCTCAACCCAGTCCATTAACCCTGCTATTAACAAAAGCCCAACTAACGGATTCGCAACCCTAATATAACAACAACAAAAATCTTAAATTCTAACTATCACTAATATTAATGATATATAATAAATCATTCTGAAGTGGGGGGGGTCCTGCAGAATTGCCAACTCAGGTTCTAAATCCCTAATAAATTCGAAAGAAAAAGTAAAAGAAGGGGGTTGTCCCCTACCATTCCCATGCTTCTCTCCCCAATTCATCTCTAACTCCCCAATTCTACAGAGAGCAGGGAGATACAAAGAGATTAGATGGAGAGGAGCAAAGGAGATCAGGGTCTCGAGGAGGCTTACCATAGTAGAGCTTCGGTCGTCGGGACACGGAGGAGCGACAGATCACCACAGCAGAGCCGGATGTGGCATATGAAGAGGCGGTGGCAGACGTGGCCGTCAGATCTGGCTAGAGGGAAGCTCGAGCGGCGTGGAGGGTGCACCGACGGAAGGCACGAGTAGACGGTCGGTTCTGGATCTGTTGCACTAGCGTACGGGCCCGGACATGAGGCAAGGATTCATGTGGATGACGAAAACTTCTCGAGTTAGAGCCTTGGGTCCAACAGCTAGATGCGCAATGGAAGAAATGTTTCGTACGAAGAGATCCCCCTACCGAAGATGAGGTTATGCAAGTTGACCTCGGCGATGAATCCTCTCCAAAGTCAATCTTCGTTAGCAAAAGTCTGACGGACGAAGAACGGAAGTCGCTTTTGCAACTCGTCAGAGAGTACATTGACGTGTTCTCCTGGAGCTATGAAGACATGCCAGTGCTAAACCCCGAGGTGGCACTCCATAAGCTCAATATTCATCCGAACGTAAAGCCGGTCAAGCAACAGCAACGACGGTTCCGCCCAGATATCATGAATTCTATCGAAGCTGAGGTCAACAAACTAATAGCCAGCGGCATCATCCGTGAGGAACAACATCCCGACTGGGTCGCCAACATAGTACCGGTCCTCAAGAAGAATGAGAAGATCCGAATATGCATCGACTTCCGAAATCTGAACGAAGCATGTCCTGAAGATGAGTTCCCTCTTCCTATTACGGACATAATGATTGACAACACATGTGGCTTTGAGCGCAAGTCGTTAATAGATGGATCCTCAGGATACAACCAAATCAAGATATTTCCTGACGACGAAAAGCATACATCATTTCGAACGCCAATTGGTGTGTACTGTTACACAGTCATGCCCTTTGGTTTAAAGAATGTCGGTGTCACATATCAACGAGCTATGAGTGTCATCTTCAGAGATCACCTGTGTAAGATAGTGGAATGTTATGTCGATGACATAGCCGTCAAAAGCCGCTCTAAGGAAGATCATCTTTACGATCTGAGGACAGTATTCGACCTGATACGAGCACACAATTTGAAGATGAATCCCACCAAATCCTTCTTGGGTGTATCCAGTAGAAAATTCTTAGATTTTATCATTACCGCCCAGGGAATCCATATAGACCCTGAGAAGACGAAGGCAATCATGGAGATGGGTCCTCCGAGAAATCTTCGAGAACTCAGAGGCCTTCAAAGGAGGCTAGCTTATATCAGGAGGTTTATCTCTAACCTCTCCGGGCGATGCCAACCATTCACACACCTCATGAAGAAAGGCATCTCCTTCGTATAGGACGAGGAGTGCCAGCGTGCCTTAGACAACATTAAAGAATATCTGTCGAACCCTCCAGTCCTGGTGGCCCCGGTTGCTGGAAAGCCATTTTTGCTTTATGTACGAGCGATGGAGCATTCCCTCGGTGCTCTACTAGCACAAAATAATAATGCGGGGCATGAACAAGCAATCTATTATCTCAGTCGAATGATGATAGGGCCTGAGCATAGATACACCACAGTGGAAAAGGAATGTCTCGCTTTGGTGTACGCTATTCAGAAAATGCGATACTATGTTACAGGACAGACTATTCATGTTATATCATGATTCAACTCCTTCAGGGTCCTCATGACCAAACCAGGCGCACTCAGATCTCGTCTTGCTACCTGGACGATATTATTGTCCCCCTACCACATGATCTTCGTCCCGCAGAAGGCTGTTAAAGGTCAAGCTCTGGCAGACTTTTTAGCGGCCCATCCAGGTTCGAAGTCAACCAGAATATATGTAGAGATCCCAGACGAGGTCGCTAATTCAAATATGGCTTCCCATGATACCGTCTGGCGAATATTCTTCGATGGTGCCTCAAGAACCGGGCCCAAGGGCAATATCGTCGTGGGGTCGGAGTGGTACTAATTTCTCCTTCTGGATTGGTGATCAATCGGGCATACTCACTCACGGAACCTTGTTCAAACAACGTGGCCGAGTACAACGCCTTGGTTATCGCCCTCCGACTTACAAAGGAGCTGGGGGTAGAGTACCTAGAAGCATACGGCGATTCAAAGTTAATCGTCAATCAGGTCCGGGGTTCATATGAAGTTCGCCATGAAGACATGATCCCCTATCATCAGATAGCAATCGCCATCATCACGTCCTTGAAAGGGTTCTTCATAGAACATGTTCCAAGACTCCAGAATATTGAAGTCGATGTCCTAGCAGGACTTGCCGCTTCTCTGGCTGTTCCAAATCATACTCATCATTTGGTGGACGTAATAGGTCATGAATTGGTTTGTCCTAAGAACAACGTACAATTTGCTGTGAGTTACTCTGCCCTGGCGGTCGACGAAACACAGGACTGGAGACTTCCGTTTATTGACTTCGTAGTCTACGACATCTTGCCGAAGAATCCGAAAGAAGCCACTTCTATCAAAAGACGTTCTTTCAGATTCTTCTACGATACAGAGACAAAAATGCTGTATCGACGATCCTATGATGGGTTGCTGCTCCGGTGTTTGTCAAATACAGAAGCCAAAGAAGCTGTACGCGAAGCTCACGACAGCATTTGTGGGGCCCATCAACCTGGCCCGAAATTGCAAGACCGCCTTTGCCGGATGGGCTATTACTGGCCTACGATGGTAGCAGATGCGATAGACTATGCAAGAAAATATAAAGCTCGTCAGGTCCACGTAGATTTCATGCACCAACCATCCAAATTCCTACATCCGACGGTGGCATCCTGGCCATTTGAGGCATGGGAAATGGATATCGTCGGTCCAATCACCCTACCTTCGTCCAGAGGACACCGTTTTATACTGGCAATTACGGACTACTTCTCCAAATGGGCGAAAGCTGTTCCGCTTACAGAAGTGAAGACATCAAACGTGATCAGCTTCATCAAGCATCACGTCATCTATCGCTTTGGACTACCTCGAAGGATCATCCAGACAATGGTCTGTAGTTCGCAAGCCATGCCTTCTATCGGTTTTACGATGAACATCGAATCCAGAATGTTGCTTCAACTCCATACAACCCGATGGCTAATGGTTTGGCTGAAGCTTTCAACAAAACCATAATCAAGCTCCTCAAAAAGTTTGTGTCCTCAAACAAACGCGACTAGAATGAAAAGCTTGGCGAATGCTTATCGGCATACCGTACTACAGTCCGGACAGCCACTGGGAACACACCATTCTCTTTGGTATACGGAAGTGAGGCAGTTCTTCCATTGGAAACTCAAATCTTCTCGCTCCGCGTCGCCCTCACTTACAGACTAACGTCGGATGATAATTACCGTCGTCGGCTACAAGAATAGGGGACCTTAGATGAGAAGCGTCTGCTAGCTCAACAACGAATCGAGATTTATCAAGCACGCATTTCTGGGGCTTTCAACAAAAAGGTCAAACTGAGAACATTCCAAGTGGACGACCTCGTTTTGGCAGTTCGGAGACCGATGGTTATGACTCATAAGACCGCCGGCAAGTTCCAGCCCAAGTGGGAAGGCCCATTCATCATTGAGACTGTATTCTCCAATGGTGTATACCGTCTCGTAAAGCAAAATGGAGACTTGCTCATAATGCCCATCAACGCCAAGTTTCTGAAAAAATATTATGTCTAAACGACACCCTCTGAATCAACCGGGTTGTTGAGTTATGTACCCTTAGGTACCGCTGAACTTATGCTCCAGTTACCCCAAATGAATTCATATCGCATCTTCCTGGCAGCAAGTCATGTATGATCATACCTCTGAACTTCCTCCCTAGAAGAGCATTTTTCTCAGAAACTGTTACCCGTGCTTTCAGTGCATAAAAAAGGGTAACATGTCCACAAAATTCCTGAAACAACCATATCCACATTACCTCTGAGTTGTTTCTTTTCCATCACAAACAAATCACCCCCTACGTAGAACTTCTACGTCCATATTACCTCTGAGTTGTTCTATGTACCCTTCGTTGAGTCCACTCCTGTCACGTCCTTATTACCTCTGAGTAGAAAGACTCCGTTGTAAAACCCTCATATTTACCACGTCCTCATTACCTCTGAGTAAGTATGTTGGTTTTCTTTCGACTTATTATCCGTACCCAAAACCAGGGTACGCCAAGGATAATAGGCCCACAAATGTCCATAGTTGACCATAAATGTCCACCGTTGACCATAAATGTCCGCAGCTGACCACAAATGCTGTACTCGGACCTCTAGTACATGTACCTCTTTTCTCACCATCACATGCCTCTGGAACCCAGCTGTTCCATGGCATTCTTTCGCCCAATACCAAGAACTTCCATGCCCGCCTTACCACAGAGTTGTTCTAGGTATCTCTATCAAACTTATTATCTATACCTAAAACCAAGGTATACCAAGGGTAATAGGTCCACAGAAAGTCGATCTTCTATTTTGCCAGAATTCGTTCATTGTTCCGTACTCATTTACAATGGAAAAACTCATGTTCGTTGTAAGATCACTGAAGAAAGGGTTGGTCATAAATTTGGAGAGTTTGCTTCTACACGGCCTTCGAGAAGCAATAAAGGAAAAAAAGGGAAGAAAGGGAAAAAAGTCAAGTAATAAGCTCTATATGCCACGAAAAGGCAATCCAGTTTCGGTAAGACCTGAGAGGAATCGTAGTTCAGATCCAAGTTGGTTCAGTGAGGGCGACCGCGAAAGTCACCGAATGGGTCTGGTCCGTCTTTTCCTGATCTTTGTCCCATATTCAAAAAGAAAGGCATGGGAGTGGGGCAAATACCATAATACCAAAGAAACGGTACAAGCACAACAGATAAAGGATGATGTAAACATAGTCATTCATTTAAAATCAAGAGTACTATATTTTCTGGGACCACGTCCCTGTTAAAAAATGGAGGAACATAATAATGAAAGAAAGAAAAAGCCGATCATGGTTCGGCGACACACAATTCTCTGAGCCGGTCCCTCAGCTTGGTCGTTGACCGCTCAATCCTCAGCTTGGCCCGGCGCTCAGCCTCCTGAGTCAACCTCTCTGTGTCCTCCAGATGTGCATGTGCCTGCCAACCGTCTTCAAGTTTCTTCAGTGCACGCTCCAAGACATCAGAGGTTCGGGTGACCTGGTCGGTCTCCCGGAGAATTAGCTCCTTATCTTTACGGGAAGCCTGGAGCTCAGACTCTAAAGAAGCCAACTTCCTCTGAAGCTGGAGGATCTGCTCGTTCGTGTCGGCTATCCCACGAGAGGCGGCCTCTTTCCGAATGATACAATCCTCTCCTCTGCGGCTTAGTTGATCGTACTTCAGAGATAGATCTCGTAGGTCCTTCACTAGAGCAGGTTTGGATGTATCCCGTACCGTCCTTACCTTTTCCATGCTGTTATAAGGAAGGCACGCTCCTGATCTATTGCTAAAGACGGATCGACTTGCCGTAGTCCTTGAAACTGAGCCACCAGCTGATCAGCTTATACTAATTTGGGCTCCAGGAGCTCGACCATCCCTGCCCCTCCGGGGAGTGTTCTGAGGAGTTCAATCTGACCACGGGCACATTGACGAGCCAATACGAAAGATGTCCCCCTCTCCAAGGTAGCTTCGACCGCTCATTTCAGATGGCGATAAAAACTATCAACCACGTCCTTTGACGATTCATCTAGAACTTCCAAAGAAAACGGTGTCAAAGGAAGAGTAGCTGGCGGAGTTGAAGACGATCGTGAAGAAGATGCACCAGAGCTTGACGCCCTTATCACTAGGGAAACAAGTTTCGAGTGATAGGACGCCTGAATAGCAGCCATCTCCTCCTCCGCGGCCCGAAGGATCCGGAGACTTGGCAGGACAGAAAGGTCAACCTCCGGTGTTGAAGTTACATGAACTAAGGAGGGTGCAGGGACCATTTCTCTCCGCCCTGGCAGTTCTACTATGTCTCCTCCTGTACTTGATCTGGCAGGAGGTCCCTCGGTATGAGTTGGAGGAGGAGGAGGCATACTTTCTTCCACCAGATCCCCTCTGGCGACTTTCCCCCGATGATGTCCGCCGTCGGCAGCGAAGGAGCAGGACCTGTATATCCGGAGAAACCATCGATCAACTTAACCCGAAGGATATAAAGATAGAGCAAATGAACCTCTTCACTAGTCAAGACATGACTTAGCTTACCATGGGAGGGTTGCTGAAGCTGAGGCTCACTCACAGCCACCGTCTTCTCTTCAACGACAACGCTTGAGCCGATTACAGCCGCTTCCTCTGCCCCAGCCGCCCCGGAGGTGGATACAATTGGGTCAGCATCAACTGGCTGAGGTTCAACAACCTCGGAGATTATTTTAGTAGAGCCCACATCGCCCCGGGTTGAGATGTCAGCAGCGGAAGGAATCTCAGCCATCGCCGGGACGACCCTGGTGGAAGTAAGCTCGGTTGTCATAGCACTAATTAAGGTGGCTAGAGCCAGGTCAACCTCAGAGGCCGTAGCCGACTCTGAGGAGTTCACTTCTTCCGACGCCTATAAAGAAAAGGAAAATGATCATATTATTTCAGAGAAGAAGAACAAAAAAAGAGGATCGTAACTCGATTCACCTCCGATACGGCGTCGACGTCCTCACTTCTCTCCCTAATGATCGGCCCGCGAGGCTCGACCGCAGTCCGTTTCCGGGAGTAAGTCATGCCACCGACAGAGGATGCACGCCTGCTACGTTTTCATGAAGGACTAGGCGCAACAGGGGGCTGACCTGCCACCAAATTATCTACAGGAGGAAGAGGCAAGTTATCAGGATCATCCTCTTCGTCCACATTGGTAGACTCCGAGTCGGACACATCAACTGTCCTCCCCTTCTTGGTCCTTGGCTTCTCCTCTAATATAGTACCAATAATGAAGCTGGTACTTGGGTCAAAATCTCTTGGGGGCTTATTCACCATAACATGGTACAAGGCTGCCATGTATAAAATATGTCCCGACTAGTTAGAATCGGGAACAAAGAAGGTGGCACGGGTATGAAATACGCTATAGTAGTACCAAGCCCGGATGCCGTCAAGGACGCTACCCTCAAAACCCAGGCAGGAGCTGCGATTGTCCAAGAACATCTGACTGTACCCAAATTGCTGGAAGAATCGACTGGGTAAGTAAGGCTCCAAAAAGATGCAATTACTGTTGCGATACACTAGATGTACAGGACGAATGTTTTGCAACCAGAGGAGCATCTTCTCGGGAAAGAATTTAGGAGACACAGCACCATCAAGATGCACGGATCTTACTTCTTTATCAGCAAAATAAGGAACAGACACAAAAAAGGAGTATCTGTCCACTCGTGCCAGCACCATCCGACATGCGGGCATGGTGGTGTACTCCCAGGACATGCGGCGGTACTGATAGATAAAGGCATCATCAGCAGTCACGTCATCTTCTGGGCCAGGCCTCATCAAAGACTGGTAATGCATCAACAGCCACCCCATCAGATAATGGTAGGGCAGCTCGATTCGTTCAAAGTCTTTCGTCGTATCACGAGCGATGACTTCGGACGAGAAGGTGCGGAGGCCACGATACACGCTGCATACCATGGCGGGGAGAAGAGCAATTCTGGCCCCAAAGACTAGCTTTACTGTCACGACCCGCACCCTAGAGTAAGGACACGAGACGTGGATCCGTCCAGCCTACGCCGCAGTGTCGGCGGTAGAACGTTGTCCTAGGTCAACATCTAAACAATATAAAGGTACCTGTACAGTATATACTCTCCGAATGGAGTTGACATAGCAGATACAGTCTCAATCACAACTAAGGTAGAACAGGATAAAGATAGATAGATAGATAAATATCCAGAATGAAAACACAAAGATACAATCCAGAATTCTAAGTGTCTAAATAAGTACATATCCCAATATCTCAAAATCTATATACAGTAATCCATGAAAAGTAAAGACATCCTAACCTAAGGGAGTGTCATCCACTGCTAGTGGGTCCTGCTGCTGGTCCAAGTCCAAGCACTCACCTAGGGTCGCACCGTAATATGTAGGGCAGAACGCCTTAGCCTCGTCCTCTGTAATATTTTAACAGGTCTAGTCAGGACAGGAGCGAGCACAGTACATCTCAACAAATCATAGCAGGTCAGGATATATAATCATGCTAGAGAGTAAGATACAAGAAACTGAAGGAAATAACATGATAAAAAGGAAGACTGTAAATAAATAGATACAGTATATAGAGAACTATCAGTGACTAGTGATTCAGAGCACAAGACGGTTATGTAAATGGCACGATGTTGTACACGAGTAATCTACAGAGGTTGTACACGAGTAATCTACTGGATTAAATACATAACCACTTCTACTCCCCCGCCCCAATCAATACACAAGGATCTAGCCAAGTTATGTTATTATACACGAAGAATGGTCGTACACGAAGATCATGTGAATACATGAATATACACGATTTCATACGATTTGTACATGAATGTCACGAATACAAGGAGTACACGATGCTCACGATAAAGTACACGAACACGAATACCCGATGTATCCGCTAAGGGGATAACATCGCACGACAAGATCCATATAGTACTAATCCATGTTTCCAACGTGTCAGCATCATGTAAAGTAATCTAAAGCAGAAAATATACTCCTAATGCAGGATATGAAATGATCAGAGAATGTACTCGCCTGTATCCTGAGAATCTGAAGAATATCTACTGTCTGAGGAGTGGTGTCTGTCTCCTATAGAACAGTACAAGTCACTATGAGTCTAAAATGATAATAAGATGCAAGTCAATACATTCTACATGAATCTAGGTCAATCTAGACCAAAGTCAACTCTTGGTCAACTCTGGTCAACCCTAGAAGTCAAACTAGGTCAACCAAGTCAAACCTAAGTCAAACAAGTCTATACTAGTCTATTCTAGGTCTAACAAGGCTATACAAGTCCAATCTAGACTCTATACTGGCATTCAGGCCACCCATAGGCTAAGAGCCCTAATCTAGGCTATTAGGCAATACCATGCCTAATCCAACCATAACACACATATACACATGACAATATATATATCTAATATAATACACACATAGATATATTTATATAATCTAATATAGAAATACACATTAGCATATAGGTTACCTTTATGTATACCACACATACATATATATCTAATATATATAATAGTACACACACATTATTATAATATATAAGATACCTATATATATATATCTCAATTACAAATATATATACATATATATAGAGAATAGGAAGAAGGGAATGTGGTGGTGACATGTGTGTGTGTGTGTGCCACAAGAGTAGTGTTCAGTGCAAACAGTGAACTGAGTGAAAAATCAGTGAAATGGTACACACTTGTGTTCAAGTGTCAAATAGAAACAATGCATAGAAATCAGTAGCTAACATCATATCTTGGAAATTAGTGGCTAATACATAGTGTGATAGGAAAACAGGGAATCACAGTGTAAAATAAAAATAGTGGCATGGTGTATGTAACCTGGGAATCAATCTATCTGCAAACAGTGTACATATATCAATAGGAAAACAGGGAGGGAATCATTCTCAGGTTTAGGAAATGAATTAACAGTTGACAGGAATGAAATGGATTGACAGTTTATCATGAACAGTTAGCTAATTACCTAATCCCTGTGACAATTAGACATGAATTAAACCATTCATTTCAGTTCAGTTTAAGAAGGGAAGAGCTAGTTCTCAGGTTTAATGAGAACTAACTATCATTCTATTACAGTTATATAGGAATGAATTTAAACATTCAAATACAGTTAACTAATACTCAATCCCACATTCAACCATGAAACAAACAATACCATGTATGGGGAAATTACAGCTCCAAAGATCATTCCAATATCAGTTTCGAAAAGGGAAAGGAATCAGTTCTCAGCTATAGAGAGAACATGACAGGTGATATTGAATCAATCAGTAACAATAAATCCCAGCATAACATAAATCAAACATTCATTTCAAACTCAGTTTACAGTAAGAAGGAAACTAAATCTCAGTTTTCATAATTTTGAACCCAACACAAGTCCAAATTTCCATTCCCAATCATAAAGCCTATTTGAAATAAGTAATCAGGAAGCAACATAAACTGAAATATGTGGGGATCATTTAATCAGTGAAAAACAACATTAATTGAAGGGATTTAAAGTTTAGGAAATTCAGAATGAAGTATCAGTCACCAACTAAACCATTTCGAAACAAATATTCCATTCCTCATATCAAGCCACCTAAACTACTATGTAATCAAACTAATATAGATTATTAATCATATATAGGATCTAATTTAGCAGTTAAAACATGAATTAAAACATTTAAAATGGAAATTAAACAGTGAAATAAACTACTGAACTGTGCACGCACAGTACACTCCCCGTGCACACGTGATACCGTGTCCGACATGACATGATAGGTCATGTCACTCTGGGAACCTCGTGTCAGTGGTTGCCCCAACCCGTGTGTCCAATATTACGTGTCCACGTGGTGTGTGCTGTGCATAGAAGACCCCGAGTAGCAGGGGAAAGGCACTGCTCGCGCGCGCGTGCTGCACCCGCGTGTTCCCGTATCCACCACGACCCGACACGACGCCAAAACCAACTCAGGACACTGGAAAACAATAAGCGAGGTTACAAACTAATTTCCTATTCAAAAATATTCCAAAAATCAAATCGAAATGCCCTTTGGGGCATTTCGTCAAACACATTCATACAAGGACTGATACGTGTCCGATACGGACACGTATTGGACACAAAACCTAGGGATAGCTATACCTACAGTTAGGGTAGACCTAGGGCTTCCTAAAAATACAATAATAACAGAAATTTATGGTGTGGATTAGAGATTTACCTAGGGTTTGCAATGGCTCAAAAAGCCCCAATGTGAGTGGATCTTCAAGCCACCAAAACTCCTTCAAATTGTCCACGCTCTGAAATTTCTCAACACAAACAACAAGTAGAAGAAATTTAGAACCTATTACAATTGGTTTGGATGGAAAAGGAATTAAATTGGATTTTCTAGGAATTTCTAAAGATGGAGCATACCTCTCTTTCCAACTTGAGAACTTTCTAAAGGAGGCTAGCCCTAACTTTGAGGAGGCATTAAATAGATGGGAGAATAGGGTTGGCCGGCCATAGGGGTGTTGGTCTAGGTTAGGGTTTACATGGTGTTGGGCTTTGGGCCTCTATGGGCTTAAGTCATAAATCATGACTTGTGAAGCCACAAGCCATTATCTAGCCAAATAAATTCCTATTCTCTCTAAATAAATTCTAATTGGTTGGATATCACTAACTTAGGTCAAGCTAGGGTTACACACTCTAACCAAGTAGTCATGACCTAGGTTAGCTTCTAAGACAGTCTCCTAAGTCACCCTGAGTCAAAGTCAATAATAGCACCAAATCAATTATACTAAAAATCACTTAAAATTCCAATAATTATAATTAATACTAATAATTCCAAATAATTCCAAAATTTTAAAAATGACCAAATTATCCTCAAGCTAGAAATGTGGTAGTGACATTCACCGCAGGGAGGATCAGGTTATGGCTGCTTCTCTCGGTAGAACCAGCCCCTCCCGAAACTACACAGTTCCGCAGCCACACCATCAGAAATCCCGTCAGGAGAGCCTTATCAGACATCTTCTGGGTATCCTGATAAAAGTAATTAAAGGAGTCAATTTGTCTCCCAAATCTGTCACCCGTGGTTTTCACCCTCTTGGCGGTCGACACCTGGTTCTGTACCTCCTCCCGGGTTCGAAGACGTCGGAGAAAAACCCGGCCTGAGGCGCCTAGCTCAAAAAGATAGCTGAGCCAAGTCCTGGTATGAGGAAGGTTTCCTTCTGAGCTATCGTTCTTCTTCTTTGATATTTGCTGGCACGTACTATGGTGACATATTAGTTCTCAGTATATAGCCACAAAGCTCGGGAACCGTTGCTCCAACTCCTCGAATTCTTCATTCGTAGGGGTATACGCCTCAAAGACTTCATCTCCCCAGGGCAGCTTAGAGACTTCACGCATCTCGTAGAGAGCGAGCCCCATCTCCCCTCCAGGTGTAAAAAAGGTCCCTATTCGGCGGTTATACATCTCAAGAAGATCCATAAACAGCTTCTTGTTTATGGGCTGACCATAACAGGTGCCCCGAATGGCATGATACAGGTCAATCTCGAGCAGGAGATCTTTGTATGTACGCAAGATCCACGAGGTCAAGTTGATCCATGAAAGGGTGGGGTTCATCCAGTTCAGCTGTGCCAACTGACCAATGGGATAGGACCCCTTCTGAGCAAGCTGGTTCATGAAAGTGTCAGCTTGAGAGAACCGAAAGTTGGGACCCTGCACATTTATGAAGATGCCCGGGGCCAACCCCATCACAGAGCGGCTGATCTGTAGCTTGCTTGCAATTACCGACCTTGATGTTTTATTATAGTGAATATCGTCCACGAACATCCCCTGCTGGCTCAGAGTTAGGGAGTCAGCCATTTTTTTGTCCATTGGCAGCATATTGAACCAAGACAGCGGGAAGTGACGCTCCATCTGAGGAATATGGATCGCCATCCCGTTGAAAGAAAAAATCCAACTTTTAGAGATATCTAGAACGTTGGGGTTCTTTAAAGTCAGAGCATCCCCAAAGAGGAACGAGGGTTTCAGATGTGTGCCCCCTAATTTTCCCGAGTTCATCATACCCGAGAGAAAGAAGAAGGATTGATTCCTGATATCCCTCAGCCTCTCCTCAGGTTGATCTTTGGTGATTTGGGCTGACACATAATCGACCACATGGTCGAACCTCACACCCACAGCAGACTGAGCTTGACCTACCAAAAGCTCCCCTGAAGGAATGACCGACAACTTCATTAAAAAAGACAAAAGAAAGAAGTCAGGAGATAGCCAGAGAAAAAAACTACTTAATGTCTTCTGAGCTTATGCGGCTCTGTTAAGTGGGCCTTTATGCGGTCCAGTTCATAAGGAGCTTGTGCGATCATGTGACAACTTTCATGCGGCTCGGTCATGAGACAACTCTCATGCGGCTCGGTCATGAAGCAGCTCTCATGCGGCTCGGTCATGAGACGACTCTCATGCGGCTCAGTCATTAAGCCACTCTCATACGGCTCGGTCATGAAGCCACTCTCATGCGGCTCGGCCATGAAGTATCTTTCATGCGGCTCGGTCATGAGACAACTCTCATACGGCTCGGCCATGATCAATCCCTCATGCGGCTCAGTCATGAGACATCTCTCATGCGGCTCGGACATGAAGCATACCCCATACGGCTCAGTCATGAGGCGTTCATGCGGCCCATACGGCATAGTTTATGCGGATTCATCACACTGAACTTGAGTAGTTCAATAAAGACGAAAAGTGCATTAACTATACCGAAGCATGATAGGGAAAGGCCCGCACATAAAACATGTGACATAGCCATTGTGGTTAGGGTTTGAATTCATGCAGTCTCTTTCCAAATGCTCTTACCATCAATAGAGGGATGAACGTCGGGGTGAATCAAACTCGCCGTGTTCGACGAAGAGGCAAGTCCTTTGTCCTTCGCTGCTGCACTGGAGGAAGCCTTGGGAGCCAGTGATGATCGAGAAAGGAGAAGAAGACGGCGACAAGGGCAATAGAAACATTGAAGAAGGAAGTAAGTAAAGAACCTCTCTGTTCAAAACTGTTCGTACTTATAGGCTGTCAGAGGCGTGTGAACCGATAAACACCGTTTCGAATTTTATGCTGCCTAAAGGATAAAGCCGACTCTTGGGATTCTATCTCCTTTTCATGCAAAAGACTGCTCCGAATCTTCAAAGCAAATCAAAAAATTTAATGCCAACTCTTGGGATTCTATCCAAAAGACGGCTTTAAATTTAATTAATGGGACGCCTATGTGGCACGAGACCAGTATACAGCCAGAGAAGCCTATGCGGCATGAAGAGCTTATGCGGACATACCCATGCTTCTTATTCAAAGTATTTCAATTTTACAAATTGAAAACTTTGAAGTGGGTCTTGTAGAAGCATGAAAAAGAATAGGAATTTCTACGCGGCCCAGAAATTAACATGAAGGTTCATGCGGCTCAAAACCTAGGAATTTTATGCGGCTCAAAACCTAGGGAGTCTCATGCGGCTCAAAATCCCTGGGAGCTTTATGCGGCTCATAAAGCTTCATGCGGCTCAGGAAGCTTCATGTGGCCTTATGCGGTTCAAAATCTGCTTGTACAGCTGGCCATAATTACTCTGACATAAAGACGATAGATCTGACAGAGATGATGGCTCTGACATAAAGACAAGACGTGACATGCTCCTAAAAAGATGAGAAAATTATCATGATATCTGGCACAGTTCATAAGTTCCAAAGACAGTTCTTTATGCGGATCGCCTATGCGACTCTCATGCGGCTCGGTCATGAGACCACTCTCATGTGGCTCGGTCATGAGAGCACTCTCATACGGCTCGGTCATGAGACCCCCCTCATACGGCTCAATCATGAGACCACTCTCATGCGGCTCGGTCATGAGACAACTTTCATGCGGCCCGGTCATGAGA
This sequence comes from Iris pallida, assembly GCA_029216955.1. NCBI lineage: Eukaryota > Viridiplantae > Streptophyta > Magnoliopsida > Asparagales > Iridaceae > Iris > Iris pallida. The sequence continues at coordinate 967,331 of JANAVB010010796.1, read as the reverse complement.
CCACTCTCATGCGGCTCGGTCATGAGACCCCCCTCATGCGGCTCAGTCATGAGACCACTCTCATGCGGCTCGGTCATAAGACAACTTTTATGCGGCCCGGTCATGAGACACTCTTCATGCGACTCGACTATGGGACAGTCCTTCATACGGCTCAGCCAGGATGTATCATTCATACGGCTCGCCACAAAGTAGCAGTTGAGACACGTGGCAGAAATTGACCAAGTCTTAACAGTTCAGATTTAGTGCAACAAACAGATCATGATCAATCTTAACCAATCCCCAGCTGTCCACTTCTCGAGGCACACTTACAAGGATGTGTCCAAAATTAGCCACGTGGCTGTACACCTCCATTATTCATGAATTCCTATAAATAGCAAGGTGATATTTCCTTGTACACACACACAGAGACATACAAAAAGAGAGATAGCATTTCTTCACCGGAGTCGAGGTTGCGTTCGATCGTCCAAGGAGTAAGGCAGAGTTGATAGCACTTTCCCGAGCCTCTACCGTCACCCCCAGAATCCAAAACTAAACAATCGTACTTAGATTACTTTTTCTAGGTTTTATTCCTAGGCTCTCTTTTGTACAAGCATTTGTAATTGTGAATTAAAGTTCAGTCCTCCTATAAAACTATTCTGTTCTATGACAATCAATGGCAAACATACGTAAGGGATGATTTGTTTGTGATGGAAGAAAAACAACTCAGAGGTGACATCGACGTGGTTGTTTCTGGAATTTTGTGGACCTGTTACCCTTTTTATGCACTGAAAGTGCGGGTAATAGATTATGAGGAAGATGCTCTTTTAGGAAGAAAGTTCAGAGGTATGATCATACATGACTCACTACCCAGAAGATGCGATATGGATTCATTTCGAATGACCAGAGTGTAAGTTCAGCGGTACTGAAGGGTACATAACTCAACAATCCGGTTGATTCGACGAATGTCGTTTAGACATAATATTTCTTCAGAAACTTGCCGTTGATGGGCATCATGAGTAAGTCTCCATTTTGCTTTGCAAGACGGTATGCACCATTGGAGAATACAGCCTCGATGATTAGTGGACCTTCCCACTTTGGCTGGAACTTGCTGGCGGTTTTGTGAGTCATAACCATCGGCCTTCGAACTGCCAAGACAAGATCGTCTACTTGGAATGTTCTCAGTTTGACCTTTTTGTTGAAGGCCCCAGAGATGCATGCTTGATAAAGCTCAATTCGTTGTTGAACTAGTAGGCGCTTTTCATCTAAGGCCTCCAACTCTTGTATTCGACGACGGTAATTATCATCCGTCGTAAATTGGTAAGTGAGGGCGACGCAGAAACAGGGAATTTGAGTTTCCAAGGGAAGAACTGCCTCACTTCCGTATACCAGAGAGAATGGTGTGTCCCAGCGGCTGTCCGAACTGTAGTACAGTATGCCCATAAGTATTTGCCAAGCTTTTCATTCCAGTCGTGTTTGTTTGAGGACATGAACTTCTTGAGAAGCTTGATTATAGTTTGGTTGAATGCTTCAGCCAGACCATTAGTCACCGGGTTGTATGGTGTTGAAGTAACATTCTGGATTCGAAATTTGTCGCAAAATTGATAGAAGTCATGGCTTGCGAACTGCGGACCATTGTCGTGGATGATCCTTCGAGGCAGTCCAAAGTGATAGATGACGTGATGCTTGACGAAGCTGATCACGTTTGATGTCTTCACTTCTGTAAGTGGAACAGCTTCCGCCCATTTGGAGAAGTAGTCCGTAATTGCTAGTTTAAAATGGTATCCTCTGGACGAAGGCGGGGTGAGTGGACCTATGATATCCATTTCCCATGCCTCAAATGGCCAGGATTCTACGGATATAGGAATTCGGATGGTTGATGTATAAAATTTGCGTGGACCTGATAAGCTTTATATTTTCTTGCATAGTCTATCGCATTTGCTACCATCGTAGGCCAGTAATAGCCTATCCGGCGAAGGCGGTCTTGCAATTTCGGGCCAGGTTGATGGGCCCCATAAATGCCGTCGTGAGCTTCACGCACGGCTTCTTTGGCTTCTGTATTTGACAAACACCGGAGCAGCAATCCATCATAGGATCGCCGATACAGCATTTTTGTCTCTATATCATAGAAGAATCTGAGAGAACGTCTTCTGATAGAAGTGGCTTCTTTTAGATTTTTCGGCAAGATGCTATAGACAACGAAGTCAATAAACGAAAGTCTCCAGTTCCGTATTTCGTCGACCGCCAGGGCAGAGTAACTCACAACAAATTGCACGTTGTTCTTAGGACAAACCAGTTCATGGCCTATTACGTCCACCAAATGATGAGTATGATTTGGAACCACCAGAGAAGCGGCAAGTCCTGCTAGGGCATCGGCTTCAATATTTCGGAGTCTTGGAATATGTTCTATGAAGAACCCTTTCAAGGACGTGATGATGGTGATTGCTATCTGATGATAGGGGATCATGTCTTCATGGCAAACTTTATATGAATTCCGGATCTGATTGACGATTAGCTGTGAATCGCCATATGCTTCCAGGTACTCTATCCCCAGCTCCTTTGCAAGTCGGAGGCCGATAACCAAGGTATTATACTCGGCCACGTTATTTGAACAAGGTTCCGTGAGTGAATATGCCCGATTGATCACCAAGCCAGATGGAGAAATCAGTACCACTCCGACCCCAACGACGATATTGCCTTTGGACTCGATTCTTGAAGCACCATCGAAGAACATTCGCCAGACGGTATCATGGGAAGCCATATTTGAATTGGCGACCTCGTCTGGAATCTCTTCATGTATTCTGGTTAACTTCGAACCTGGATGGGCCGCTAAAAAGTCTGACAAAGCTTGACCTTTAACAGCCTTTTGCGGGATGAAGATCATGTGGTAGGGGGACAATAATATCGCCCAGGTAGCAAGACGAAAGCTGAGTGCACCTGGTTTGGTCATGAGGACCCTGAGGTGGTTGACTCTTGATATAACGTGGATGGTCTATCCTGTAACATAGTATCACGTCTTCTGAATAGCGAACACCAAGGCGAGACATTCCTTTTCCACGATGGTGTATCTATGCTCAGGCCCTATCATCATTCGGTTGAGATAATAGATAGCTTGTTCATGCCCTGTATTATGATTTTGTGCTAGTAGAGCACCGAGGGAATGCTTCATTGCTCGCACATAGAGCAAAAACAGCTTTCCAGCGACCGGGGCTACCAGGACTTGAGGGTTCGACAGATATTTTTTAATGTTGTCAAAGGCACGTTGGCACTCCTCGTCCCATACAAAGGAGACGCCTTTCTTCATGAGGTGTGTGAATGGTTGGCATCGTCCGGAGAGGTTAGAGATAAATCTCCTGATATAAGCTAGCCTCCCTTGAAGGCCTCTGAGTTCTCAGAGATTTCTCGGGGGACCTATCTCCATGATTGCCTTCGTTTTCTCAGGGTCTATATGGATTCCCTGGGCGGTAATGATAAAATCTAAGAATTTTCTGTTAGATACGTCCAAGAAGGATTTGGTAGGATTCATCTTCAAGTTGTGTGCTCGCATCAGGTCGAATACTGTCCTCAGATCGTACAGATGATCTCGTGCAGATGATCTTCCTTAGAGTGGCTTTTGACGGTGATGTCATCGACATAACATTCTACTGTCTTACGCAGGTGATCTCTGAAGATGACACTCATAGCTCGTTGATATGTGGTGCCGACTTGCTTTAAACCAAAGGGCATGACTGTATAACAGTACACGCCAATCGGCGTTCGGAATGATGTATGCTTTTTGTCATAAAAAATATCTTGATTTGGATGTATCCTGAGAAGCCATCCATGAACGATATGTGCTCAAAGCCACATGTGTTGTCAATCATTATGTCCGTAATAGGAAGAGGAAACTCATCTTTAGGACATGCTTCGTTCTGATTCTGGAAGTCGATGCAAATTCGGATCTTCCCATTCTTCTTGAGGACCGATACTATATTGACTACCCAGTCGGGATGTTGTTCCTCACGGATGAAGCCGCTGGCTATTAGTTTGTTGACCTCAGCTTCGATAGAATTTATGATGTCTGGGCGGAACCGTCGTTGCTGTTGCTTGACCGACTTTGCGTCCGGATGAATGTTGAGCTTATGGAGTACAACCTCGGGGTTTAGCCCTGGCATGTCTTCATAGCTCCAGGCGAACACGTCAATGTACTCTCTGATGAGTTGTAATAGCGACTCCTGCTCTTCGTCTGTCAGGCTTTTACTGACGAAGATTGGCTTTAAAGAGGATTTTCACTGAGGTCAACTTGCATGACCTCATCTTCAATAGGGGATCTCTTTGTTCGAAACGCTTCTCCCATTGCACATCTAGCTGTTGGACCCAAGGCTCTAACTCAAAAAGTTTGTGTATCTCTTCGTCTTCTTCGTATGCATCAGCAAATGCCATATAGACAGACCAAGCTTGCCTGAGTACATCCCCGATGCTGACATCTGAATCAGAAGTGGGTGATCCAGTCGAATGTGAATGTCATTCGCATTCCTCATCCGAGCTCTCGAAAGTTGTTGCAGGTGTAACATCGCCTAGACCACGTCTGGTCTTGCTGTAATAATCTCGTGGTTTTCCAATCGGGACTGGCAATTGCAAAGGTAATCGTCGGCCGGTACCGTAGTTCAAGCCTAGCGTAGCCTCCATATCATACCCTTGTTTTTGCATGAGGTACTTGAAGCGGGAGCTATATAGATAAAGATACAGTCTTCCGGTGTCGGGTTCGAGATCGACTTCCTCTGGCCTGAAGGACTGTTGACCATTCTTTCGGCCGAAGATGATTGGGTGATCTTCTCCCTCGACTATGAAGCATGCGCCTTCCACGGGAATAGACATTCGTCACTTGTGTGTGTAAGTTGGTGCCTATGCCGTGTTCCATAGCATACATTATACGGAGCTTGTTAAGCTCGAGGTAGTTCAAAGATAGCCCTTTATTGATAAAATAAGATATCTTTTCTGGTGGTATTACATCATCAGCAGAAGGAACATCAGTGTATGCAGCCATATATTTGGCTAGCTCGAGCTTTTCTTCAGCCACCCCCTGTATTAATAAAGACTGAGAGGATGACCTAGACAGCTTGATCATCAAAGGTTCTACTGGTGGTGTAAGACGTAGGGTAGTTGGTGCACTAGCGGTCCCTGGCTTAGCGCTTAGTGCTGGACGTGGAGTCGTTGGCTCACTAGCGGTTCCTGGCTAGGCGCTTGGCTGTCGACTTGTCCTGGAAAGACGAATGATCATCGGCTTAACAGAAGGATTGATCTCTTCTGATTGTTATTGGCCGGCTCTTGGCACTCTGATTGTCAGCGGCTCTCCAGTAGGTCTCGGCCCTTGGCTAGACCTTGGAAGTTGGATAACCATCTGCTCCTTTTGTGCGGTGAGCACCAGGAGATTAGTTGCTTCTTTACGCAGAGTGGCTACAAGAGGTACCGTTCTGCCTGGTTTACGGGGCTGGAGATAGATCTTCAGAGGTTCTTCTGATCCTATTGTAGCCTCCGTCTGCTCTTGAGCATCCTCTTTTATTAAGTGCCTTTTCGATTTCTCGTACAGACTGGAATCCGAATAGTAGGATTCAACCCCTTTGAAGGGATCTATGTCGGCAAATTTCGTCTTTACGAAGCCGTGCTTGTCGACATATTTGAAGCACTGAGGCAATGTAGAAGGCATGATCATATAATTATGTATCCACGGACGTCCCAGGAGAATGTTGTAGGACGTATCTACGTATATGACATAGCAAGTCACTTTCGACTGAAGGTCGCCAATTTGGCATTTCAAACGAATCTTCCCAATATGGTAGCTTCTTCCTGAATTGAAATTGCTGATGGCGGTGCTGGTAGGTGTCAGCCGATGCATAGGAATGTGCAGGAGGTGAAGCAAGCTCTTCGGAATGATGCTTATTGAAGAAATCGGATCAATGTGCATCCGATCTACTTTGATGTCGCCGACGTATCTAGTGTAATACAGAGGGCGATCGTGCAGGTTGGTCTTGATGAGTATATCCTGCGGAGTGAACACAATGTTGGGCATTGCACCTGTGCAAGCGCTGTCCTGGAGATCCAATGGCGAGCTCTCTCCAGTAAGCTTGACCTGAGCCAAATAAGCGTCGGCATTCTGGAGTGCTTCACTCAGTACGATGCGAACGTCCTTGGAGAGCCTCAAGAGCTCATATAATAAAAATTTGGCTGGTGTGTTGGCTAATTATGCCAGGATGTCAAAATTGTAAGGCCTCTCCAGCCCCTGAGGCACGTCTTTACGGAGCGACTTGTCAAAGCGGGTCTCCTTCGGCTTAGGCTTGTCAGCCGGTGGAGGCTGAGAAGGTCCTAGGGCATTAGTAGTGGCTGACTGGCGCTCTTTAGCCGAGTTACCTGACATGGGTTGAGATTGTGTACCGGACCGAGTAACGACAGCTGTCGCTTCTATAACACCAACTGAGATTATATGGCAGGACTTAGTCTTCCCGTCCTTTTTCTTACCGGTAGGGGATGATGCTGACTGAGTTACTTCAGGCACCAAGTCCGGGTGGACCCACATGACCTCCTCTTTTGATGTGGGGAGGGGCACCAGCCCAGTCATCTGGTCTCGGGGAGGTAAAAGATTAGTAACCTCCATTGTTGCCCGCGGGACGGATACTTTGCCATCTTGAGTCTTCGTTGGAAGGAAGCTGTCGAATTGGACCGACACCATGTTGACAGCCATGGTTACCTACTCGAAATCAATAGCCAGAGCCTTGGAATTGATGAGGTTCTGGATGTACCGCTTCAATTGGAAGAAGTCTTGAGTAGCGTGGTGGACGTAGCGGTGGAAGTGACAGTACTTCGGGCTCTCCATATCTGCAGGTCGAGGTTCACGTCTCGACGGAGGGAGTTGAATTCTGTTTCCTTGCAAGAGCATATCAAAGATGGGCTTGACATGGCTATCCTCGAAGGAGTAAGTCACCTGAGGCCACTGCTTCTCTGCCTGCTTTAGCTCAGGCTTCTGGACTGTATCGGCCACCATAGCCTGTTTGCCTTTGGTGTCTCGATTGTTAGAGGAATTACAACCGTTGTTGTTATTGGTATTAGGGCGTTTGCCCTTATCCTCTCCATCCGAGATATGCAGCCCTAGTTGGCGAGCCTTCTTCAGCTTTGCTTCTGCGCTAGTGGCGCTGATGATGAAGTTCTTCCAGTCTTTAAATTGACTTTCGTCCATACAGAGGCTGATTGTGGGAAGTAACCTCTTTTGAAAAATCTCAATTAAAGAAGAGTCAGGGTTACCGGAGAGCAATTTCATCGCGGTTTGGCAAAACCGCTCAATGTAATTCTTTGTCAGCTCTTTTTCTCCTTGGACAATGTCCATGAGGGTTAATATTGTCACATCTTGTCCCACCTCGTAGAACCTTTCCAAGAACATATGTTTGAAGCCGGCGAAGGAATGGATGCAGTTATCTGGTAAGTTGCAGTACCAATCGAATACGACCCCCTCTAATGCCCCAATGAACAACCTCATGAGGATGGCGTCATCATGCGGCAGATGGTCTGTTGTGACCTCAAAGTAGGTCATGTACCAGCTTGCAAAGGTCTTCCCGTCATACGGATTAATGTTGAATGATTTGTATCGTGGAGGGAAGGGGACATCTCTCCATGCAGCGGGATACGGCTGTCGTATCCTGAGGTCCTGAAAGGTTTCTCGGGCGTAAAACATTACCCGGATCTCCTGGACTTTTCTTCTCGCCTCCCTGGCCTCTTCTGCAGCAGTGGAAGCCGATACTCCGGGTGGATTGTCGCCCGGGGTTGGTGCGGTCGTGTTTGAGTCCGCATTGGTGGCGGGAACCAAGCTTATTTGACCAGGTGTCCTTGCTTGTAGAGCCAGTAGGGCCGCCTTGATCTCGTCTACTGACTTAACCAAGGTATGAAGTATGGCCTCGAGAGTGTCGAGGCGCTGCCGATCACTGGGACTGTCTTGATCTGTCACGACCCGCACCCATTTTTTTTAAAACGGATACGAGACGTATCCAAGCCCCAGCCTACGTCGCAGTGTCGGCGGTAGATCGCTGTCACGGCCATGAAGATCAAATCACAAATAATGCTCATTCACATAATTAATTTAACTTACAATATTCACAAGTTTTACATTTGCTAAAAAATATAAACTTGTACAAATATTTGAATGGCTGCAACTCCACTATCTAGCTGATCTCTAGGCTTTCCATCTGCAAGTATACCCGTCACTCCCCAAGCTAAGTGAATCTACGGCTAACCTGAAAATGTTGGTTTACAGTCAGGAATGAAACGAGCACAATTCACTGAATGCAATTTCAAATAAAGAAAATGACTAGAAAACAAAGTTTAGACATCAATCATGAGTTTTGAAAATAAACAGTAAATACGGAAAACCAATAGCAAGTAAATAGACACAAAATACTTTCCCCAACTGTTAGAAGTACCTTTGATATGTGATCGGTCTAGGGACAATTACACGATACTGTCTACACTGTTTAAAGTTACACTGTCTACACTGTCTAAAGTTACACTGTCTAAAGTTACACTGTCTACATTGTATAAAATTACACTGTCTACAGCAAATAATGCAATAAAGAAACATGGTATACATTGAAATAATAAATCACTATTTACACTGTCTAATTGCAATAATAAATCACTGTCTATACTGTCTACTTTGTAATAATAAATCACTGTCTACACTGTCTACTTTACAATATTAAATCACTCTATACACTGTCTAAGGTCAGATCACACATCGTTGGTACTTCACATTCCCGACTCAACAATTTATATATAAAATCACATAATCAATGGCCAATCAATGAAATATAGTAAAAATTAGTATCGAAATGCAGACAATAAACTGTACTCGCCTGGGGTCCTTTGCTGGTGAAACCGACAATCTGAAATACTCAATGTGCCACAATAGTCAAAACCCGTACAACAGTCCCCGGAAGCTGAAATAAACATTACTAATATTCTCAGAATAGTCAAGTTAGCTAGGATTGCCTGTCCTTAAGTCCAATTCTGAACACAGGGGCAAAACGGTAATTTCGGGCCAAAACAGTGTCCGCCGTTGAACCTGCTTTGCACCGAAAAGCATGCCAGAGTCAACGGTCTCTAAATTTGTCAAACTACATGTCTACGGATCCAGTTTTTCGATACGAACCCAACTGTATGTCCAAAGTTGGATTCCGGCGTGCCGTGCACAAAATTGTCCGTTGAGTTGGACCGTAGGGCCCGCAAAACGGCATCCGATTCAATTGTCTCAGAATTGGACCAAAACCAAACTTGGCATACAGGACCAGAAAAACGATACGGTCCTGCTGGCGCAAGTTTTGTCTCGATCTGACGAACGTGCACAAACTAATTGAGAAATTTGTACAGAGGCCGATACGGTAAATTTTGACGGATACGCATCAAATTCGTCGCGCACACGCGACCAATTTGAATTCCGTCAAAGCCCACACGACCACGAAGCCGTTACGCACCTTTCGATGCTTACGGTGTGCGACCACGTCGCCCGGAATGGTGGGACGCACGTCGTGTGGATGAATTTTCTAGATTTTCGAAAACAGTTTTCACAGTTTTTTTTCCGATTTTCATTCTGATTTAACTTAGCATCTACTGATTATAAAAAAATCTAAAAATAGGGTTTGAATGCTGGTTAGGTTGTATAAGTGGCCGTTCAGATGGTTTCCTAAAATTATCGATGGATCGACGGATATTCGTCTTCCAAAATAGGGTGATGGGCGGTTTTATATCCTGTCTTGGGACAGGATTTCCGTCGACTTTGTGCCGATTTCCCGTCGAATCGGTTTCAACTCTACTCAAACTAGTTAATAGATGTCCGAGACGGTTGGTTTGGGTATTTACCTGAGCAATTCGTTCGTGAAACGAACGATCGAGGTGGAAGATACATCGGCTCGAAGTTGGGCTCATGGAGTCAGGATTACTGTCGTGCTTCCTGTCCCATCCGCACACGAACGCGGCCTGGCCGGCCTCCGGCGGTGCGCGCGGTGGCGTACGGTGGCTGGGGGCTGCGCCAGGGAGAGGGGAAGGTGTGGCGCGGCTGAAGTAGTTAGGGTTTTCTCGTTCTTTTTTTTTCGATATCTATATATATGCTCTGTCGCGTACTGTCGGGGGTCGGCCTGGAAACTATAGGGTCTCTGTTTGCTCGAACAGGGCTGAGCATGGGTTAGATGAGCCTGGTTTGGCCAAGCTGTAGGCGTATGGGCTGGGCCTGGGGTCTTTGGGCCTGGGCCGGCTGGGCTCCTATGTTTTTTTTCTTTTTTCTTTTCTTTTAGCAATTATTATATATATATACATATATATATATATATATATATATTTATATATATACACATATATAAAAAAAAATTTATATATATACACATATATGTATACATACATGTATATGTTTATTTATATACATATACACACATATTTATATACATTTATATATTCATACACATATACACGTATTTATATATATACACACATATATGTATACCTACATATATATATTTATATATATATATACATACACATATACACGTATATATATATATATATATATATATATATATATATACATATATATATATATATATATATATATATATATATATATATATATATATATATATATATATATATATATACATATATAAATATATATATATACATACATATATATATATATATATATATATATATATATATATATATATATATATATATATATATATATATATATATATATATATATATATATATATATGTATGTATATATATATATATATATATATATATATATATATATATATATATATATATATATATATATATATATATATATATATATGTGTATGTAAAAAAAAAATAAATATATATATATATATATACATATATATATATATATATATATATATATATATATATATATATATATATATATATATATATATATATATATATATATATATTTTATGGGTATATATATATATATATATATATATATATATATATATATATATATATATATATATATATATATATGTATATATATATATATATACATATATGTATACCTACCTATATATATTTATACATATACACATACACATATATTTATATACCCATAAATACTCAATTAACAATAATAATATCTAATAGCAATAATATATTTATTTAATCACCACAGAATAATAAAAATAATACTAAAATAATTAAATGGTGGTTTGGTGAATCTGTACTATTCACCTTTGTCTGGGTCCAGAAAATTGCACAACATTGTAAAATAATATTTAATAATAAAATACCAGTTTTGTACAAGTATTCAAATAGTTAAAAATGTACATCAATACCTAAAATAATTTAGGAGATATTTGTACATACATAAAATATGACTACATGGCCGTCCCTGGTCTCACTGCATGCCAACATAGGCTTGGGTTTGGTTCGGGCTCAGCTCGGGCTAAATCGACACAAACGGGTCTCCTACAAGTCAATAAATATAATAATAATTAATTAAACTTATTTATAATGGTCATGCTATAACATGGCCTGGTTTTTCTAGTTAGGACACTCCTATGGCTCGGCATTCCCCTATCATGGCTAAACACTAGTCAAAGCACGCCACTGCACTATCCGTGCCATGATTCCTAATCACCTTGTACTCAATTCCTAATAATGACTAAAATCATCTACCATAATAATAAACTAAATAATTATTTATAATAATCTAAAATCACCAATTAAATAAAATAAATAAAATAAAAATATTTTAAAATTTTCGGGAAGGGGAGCTACAAATCTACCCACCTTAAAAATAATTTCGTCCTCGAAATTCTAACTCATAAGCATGCCAAAAATTCAAACGTAAAAATTTAAAAGAATAAATCCACTATTACCATAATATCCTCAAATTTTAATTTCTCAGAACTTTTTACATCCTCCTCCTAGCCATTTTGTAACTACGAAACTCCGAGGACTTCTACCCACCTTTGGTCACACTACTCCCGCAATGGTATGTCCTTAAAACTTTATAATCTTCCAACTACTTGCTAAAGTGGATATCTACTGCTTTTGGCCTCTATAATCCTCTTCTATCTATCACATAACCCAAAATCTAACAAACAACAAATTTACACAAGTAGCTAAGAAATATTGGTAAATTCTAATAAGTATGACCATTCGTCACCCTACAATAAGAAGGACAGAAAGATAAGGGAAAATAATCGCGAGCGAATATGAAGCTCCCAAGGCGGTAGAGGGTATCCAATGATGTAGACGAAAAAAAGTTTATAAGCCCTTGACTTATTTGTTAGATTGTGCTACTCTAGTCCAGTCACTGGCTAAATCAGAGAACCCTTCGTTTAGAGTGGCCTGTAATCCGTACAATACAGAAGTCCCATTCTAGAAATTAATCCAAACAAGGTTCCATAATGGAACGGAATTTGAGAAATCAAGATTGTGATCTTTCCCGTGGTTATTTAAACGCACAAACAAGGGATATAAATGCAATACAAGATCGTATCGCGACTTCTAGGTAGATGGAATGAGGGTTACGAATGACTTCACATCCTAAGAGATAGAGACTACCTAATAGGTGTAGGGCCTATTTCAAATAGTTTGGTTTTATAGTCCAAATGGTGATATGTATGGATGGGTTTTGCTGGTTCTTAATGGGTTCTCCGATTAGACACCAATCGTTAGTTGGATGAACCTTGAATTTCAATCTATATGGATTAGACAAGATCCCTATGATAAAACTATTTCTACTAGGTTAGGGTAACCTAGAATAGGTTTCCACCCACGTGGTTGAGCTAGATGGCAGTCAGATTGGTTAATATGCTTTGTAGGCCTTGAAGATGCGCTTTTCGTGACTTTTGTGTTTATGTCGCACGAAAAGACACAATTGAGTGGCACACTAGTGACATGTGCGTAGTGGGCTTCGAGTAGATCACAACCATTTATTGGGTTGAAAGATTCGTATCGAAGTTGAAGCTCTAATAAAAGTCGAAAAGCGTACCGGTATTATGGTAAGGGTTATAACTCATCCCTTTTGACCTGAAAGTCGTACCATAACAATAGAGTACAAGGGAACGTGTTTGAGTGGGACATGATATATCTAGATGAAGGTGGAGTCGTCTAGATCTTGCATATGAAATTTGTTGGAAGGTAACAGCTAGTATTACGCTCCGAATATTAATGACACGGCCGGAAACACAAAATGATCTAAATGGAAAGTGGGAGTCCATGGGGCACTAATTATCATAATAATAAAAAATTCTAATCAATCGGTAATCTTCGTACATCCTAAAAATTTTGAAGGCTTACAGTCTAACCACTTTAGAAGTTTGGGACCTAGTCTTAGGAGAAATGAGGTTAGAAGAGTTCGAAGGTCCGGATATTGTACCTCGACTCTTGTTAGTAAAGAATCAGGCACGGCGTAACGGGATACCGTAGATATAAGTCAAGTCAAGGATCGTTCCTCAATAAATGAAAAACGAGTGTGTACAATGACACATGGTCGATAAAATAGAATGATCTACTCGTCCACAGTATACAAGAGTTATCGACGGGGTAACCAACTCTAAGGAACATCATATGAAGGGATTTCTAACAACTGAGTCATGCATTTCTATTTGTGTCAAATCTGCCCGACTATTATCACAAGAGTTGTAGTGATCGTGTATTGCTGTTGACAACTGATAGATCATAATATGACAGGGTATTTAAGCTATGGTATTGGCTAAGCTAGTGACTGTGGTGTTCCAACAGTAGTTAGGTCTTAATAATAAAATTTATATAACTAGAGTAATATTTGTTGGAAACCAATCTCGGGATGAGTGTCACGGTAAATGATTACCCTATTATCCACTCATCTCAAGTCTAACTGTGGGCTTTGGTCGAGGAAGGGTTGGGTTAAGGCTTAAGAGCAAATAATTAGAAACTCACAACATTTGGTTTCTTATGAAGAGATAGTCTCCTAGGTTGGAATTTCGACTAAGGGTAAAACCCTAATCATTCTCAAATTCAGATGGCTAGAAGGTCCCAATAGCAGTTTGGGGTCGAGAAGAGAACGAGTAACTCAATCACATGGTCGGCCGATGGTAGTTATACTTGTGTACACAACTATTATAGCCATGTGGATACTCTGTATCTCTCTACCAATTATGAGCTTTCGTCTTTCCAAATCAGTGAAAGACAAAAGAATAAGGAGTTCAGGAAAGATGTCATCGAATACAATTTTGTGATTCAAGGGCGAATGTATAATTCAAAAGGAATTGTCAAAACAGTCGCGGATGAGATCCTAGATACCTATATATCTCAATTCACGTAGTGTAATTAAACGAAGAGCGAACCCAATGCATCATGGTTGATCAGACCATAATACACTAATTCTGATTAGACAATAAGTTAGTAGGCGTTCCCACTAACATATGTCTTGAATCAAGCTCGAGAACAGGGTGAGCTTGTAAAACTAGGCTGTAATAACAACATTGGTTAAGGTAGTCAAAATACAAGTATGCGAGATTTTTGAAAGAAGGCACAAATAGCTCGAGTTTGTGAGAAACGAAAACTCACCTGGGGTTCTTGCTTATACAGTCATCCCACTATCTTCTTATCCTTAAGGCCTTGGTCGACTAATGGTTTATGGACTTCTGAATTCTATATTCTAGATAAACCTATTAGTGTCAGTCAATAGGTCACAAGAACCACGGATTACTAGGTTGGAGACATGTTGTCCAACTTACAATACTTTCACTAATATTGGCTTTGGACCTTACGAGACATACATGACATTGTCCTATCCTCCATAGTATCCTAAACTTGTAATTACTTCTGAAATCATTTCACTGAGGATTATGCACCGCCAGTATACTCTGGCTATGGTAAACCCTTGGTTTCGTGATTCAAATGTGATATGCTATCCGATACTCTACCTTATATTGACACAAGGGTAACTATGATCAAAAGAGGACTACTAGTTATAGTTTTAGCAATATTCTATAACCTATATTTCCTTAAACTAATTCCAAATCTAGGGGTCGTATTTTGCCAGTGCGCTGTTGACTGCAGTGAACCCATAGTCTCCATAATTCAAATAAATGGCGACAGTGCGCTGCTGTCCTGCCATTATGAGTTAACTAACATTCCTTAAACTATGTCTGTAAAAATCCATGAGCTCCTAGAGATTCAAATAAGTGGCTATGAAATAAAGCGTAAGTAATTTCCTATCGGTCACACCCTTAAAATAAAAGATTGCACAGGGGGGAACAAACCGAAGACAAAGAACTACAAACATTCTAGTATCTCTTTCATGTATATTCAACCATTGAGGAAAAACTTTGGGTCAAAACTAACTCGAGGTTCGTATATAGATAACATAAGCAGAAATTATATAATGATAAATCTTAGGGCAACTAGGAACTAAATAGGCAATTCAGTTTAAGATATGAGATTGGTATCTAGAAGGGCAAAGACAAAGAATTTCATAATTTATCAAGGTTGGATCATTATCTCTATGAAGCCCTGTCTCACCAACCGAATAGTCTATCCACATTGGATCATATCGTCCTATCAAGAGGTAATAATGTACCTATGGGGATCTCGCAAACTAGACAATTAATAACTCCTCATCTAAATTGCATGGCCTAGACTACCCATCGAGAAATTTGTATAAAGGACTCCTAGTCCTAGCCATTCTCTTAAATTAAATTAATTTCTAATTCGTGAATGAGCATTTTCTAGTCGCAGGCTCGCAATAGTACAACTAACTTAAGTACCATCACGAGTTCACATGATTTGCGAAAACAGACCTGTATGGGCCACTACAAAAACTTATCACGACCCGCACCCATTTTTTTTTTAAAAATGGATACGAGACGTATCCAAGCCAGCCTACGCCGTAGTGTCGGCGGTAGAACGCTGTCACGACCATAAAGATCAAATCATAAATAATGCTCATTCACATTAATTTAACTTACAATATTCATAAGTTTTACATTTCCTGAAAAATATAAACTTGTACAAATATTTGAATGGCTACAACTCCACTATCTAGCTAATCTCTAGGCTTTCCATCTGCAAGTATACCCATCACTCCCCAAGCTAAGTGAATCCACGGCTAACCTGAAAATGTTGGTTTCCAGTTAGGAATGGAACGAGCACAATTCACTGAATGCAATTTCGAATAAAGAAAATGACTATAAAACAAAAGTTAGACATTAATCATGAATTTTGAAAATAAACAGTAAATACGGAAAATCAATAGCAAGTAAATAGACACAATACTTTCCCCAACTGTTAGAAGTAACTTTGATATGTGATCGGTCTCGGGACAATTACACGACACTGTCTACACTGTCTAAAGTTATACTGTCTATACTGTCTAAAGTTATACTGTCTAAAGTTACACTGTCTATATTGTATAAAATTACACTGTCTACAGCAAATAATGCAATAAAGAAACATGGTAAACTTTGAAATAATAAATCACTGTTTATACTGTCTAATTGTAATAATAAATTATTGTCTACACTGTCTACTTTGTAATAATAAATCACTGTCTACACTGTCTACTTTATAATATTAAATCACTGTCTACACTGTCTACACTGTCTAAGGTCAGATCACACATCGTTGGTACTTCACATTCCCGACTCAACAATTTATATATAAAATCACATAATCAATGGCCAATCAATGAAATATAGTGAAGATCAATATCGAAATGCAGACAATAAACTGTACTCGTTTGGGATCCTTTGCTGGTGAAACCGACAATCTGAACTACTCAATGTGCCACAATAGTCAAAACCCGTACAACAGTCCCCGGAAGCTGAAATAAATATTACTAATATTCTCAGAATAGTCAAATTAGCTAGGATTGTCTATCCTTAATTCCAATTCTGAACACAGGGGCAAAACGGTAATTTTGGGCCAAAACGGTGTCCGCCGTTGGACCCGCTTTGCACCGAAAAGCGTACCAGAGTCAACGGTCTCTAAAGTTGTCAAACTACATGTCTACGGATCCAGTTTTTCGATACGAATCCAACCGTATGTCCAAAGTTGGATTCCGGCATGCCGTGCACAAAATCGTCTGTTGAGTCGGACTGTGGGGCCCGCAAAACGGCGTTCGATTCAACTGTCTCAGAATTGGACCAAACTTGGCATACAAGACCAGAAAAATGATACGGTCCTGCTGGCACAAGTTTCGTCTCGATCTGACGAACATGCACAAACTAATTGAGAAATTTGTACAGAGGCCGATACGGTGAATTTCGACGGATACGTATCAAATTCGTCGTGCACACGCGAATAATTTGAATTTCGTCAAAGCCCACACGACCACGAAGCCGTTACGCACCTTTCGATGCTTACGGTGCGCGACCACGTCGCTCGAAATGGCGGGACGCACGTCGTGTGGATGAATTTTCTAGATTTTCGAAAACAGTTTTCACAGTTTTTTCCCGATTTTCATTCTGATTTAACTTAGCATCTTCTGATTATAAAAAAAATCTAAAAATAGGGTTTGAATACTGGTTAGGTTGTCTAAGAGGCTGTTCAGATGGTTTTCTAAAATTATCGATGGATCGACGGATATTCGTCTTCCAAAATAGGGTGATGGGCGGTTCTATATCCTGTCTTGGGACAGGATTCCCGTCGACTTTGTGCCGATTTCCCATCGAATCAGTTTCAACTCTACTCAAACTAGTTAATAGATGTCCGAGAGGGTTGGTTTGGGTATTTACCTGAGCAATTCGTTCATGAAACGAACGATCGAGGTGGGAGATACATCGGCTCGAAGTTGGGTTCATGGAGTCAGGATTACTGTCGCACTTCCTGTCCCATCCGCACACGAGCGCGGCCTGGCCGGCCTTCGACAGTGCACACGGTGGCGCGCGGTGGCTGGGGGCTGCGCCAGGGAGAGGGGAAGGTGTGGCGCGGCTGAAGTAGTTAGGGTTTTCTCGTTCTTCTTTTTTTTCTCGATATCTATATATATGCTCTGTCGCGTACTGTCGGGGGTCGGCCTGGAAACTGTGGGGTCTCTGTTTGCTCGAACAGGGCTGAGCATGGGTTAGCTGAGCGTGGTTTGGCCGAGCTGTAGGCGTATGGGCTGGACCTGGGGTCTTTGGGCCTGGGACGGCTGGGCTCCTATGTTTTTTTTTCTTTTTCCTTTTCTTTTAGCAATTATTATATATATATATATTTATATATATACACATATATGTATACATACATGTATATGTTTATTTATATACACATACACACATATTTATATACATTTATATATTCATACACATATACACGTATTTATATATATATACACACATATATGTATACCTACATATACATATTTATATATATACACATACACATATACACGTATATATATACACATATATGTATACCTACCTATATATATTTATACATATACACATACACATATATTTATATACCCATAAATACTCAATTAACAATAATAATATATAATAGCAATAATATATTTATTTAAACACCACAGAATAATAAAAATAATACTAAAATAATTAAATGGTGGTTTGGTGAATCTGTACTATTCACCTTTGTCTGGGTCCAAAAAATTGCACAACATTGTAAAATAATATTTAATAATAAAATAACAGTTTTGTATAAGTATTTAAATAGTTAAAAATGTACATCAATACCTAAAATAATTTAGGAGATATTTGTACATACATAAAATATGACTACATGGCCGTCCCTGGTCTCACTGCATGCCAACATAGGCTTGGGTTTGGTTCGGGCTCAGCTCGGGCTAAATCGACACAAACGGGTCTCCTACAAGTCAATAAATATAATAATAATTAATTAGACTTATTTATAATGGTCATGCTATAACTTGGCCTGGTTTTCCTAGTTAGGACACTCCTATGGCTCGGCATTCCCCTACCATGGCTAAACACTAGTCAAAGCACGCCACTGCACTATCCGTGTCATGATTCCTAATCACCTTGTACTCAATTCCTAACAATAACTAAAATCATCTACCGTAATAATAAACTAAATAATTATTTATAATAATCTAAAATCACCAATTAAATAAAATAAAAATATTTTAAAATTTTCGGGAAGGGGAGCTACATGATCATTCTCAGTCATGAATACTGTTTTCACGTGAGGAGAAGTGGAAGGCATTGTAGAAGATGTGCCCTCCGAATCATACCCTTGCACAAAGAAATCGTCAGGGTATGTCAGAATGTTCTCCTCTGGTTCGAATTCGGAGGAGGTGCTACCCCCTGCATAGGAAGTTGCCTCGTCTTAGAATTTATGGACGTCTTCAGGGACATCAGACTCCGTTGTATCTGCTGGGGGGGATTGTTTCCCCAGGTTCATCTTCTTGGAACACCGGATTGTTATGGATGTTTCGAGGAGTGCCACCCCCAGCTCCAACTACTCCCAGGGATACAGATGACGAATCTCAAAGTGATGAAGATTTCATCTTTGAGTGGGTACCTTGATAAAGTCCTCCTGTGACGGCTGTAGACAATCGCTTAGATGAGAGTTTCTTGGCCGTGCTGGTTGAGATCATTGTGATGGAGGTATTTATTTTCTTCCCTCCTTTGCCGATAGGGACATTCCGGGCAGAGTTATATGAGGCGAAAGGAAGCGCCTCGTCTCCCGAGCTTTGTTCTAGGACCGGTCCTGGCTGCTGCAGTCGTTGGAAGACGGACTGTCGATCCTCTTGTACTGTTGTCTTGTTACAGCAGCAGTTGACAATGACTTGAGTGCAGTGATGTCCCTTGAAGGACTCTTTGCACACCAAGGTTTCTTCTCTTTCCTTGCGCTTGTGAAGAATCACATCTCGCAAGTCAAGTACATCTCGATCAACCTTTACACTCATTTTGTGGGCCCGGGAATCCCGAGCGTACGATTGCGTTGGTATCATGTTTGCTCCCTGATACGGGGCTAGTAAAAGCACTTGCCCTCGATCATTGTTGGAAGACCCTTGGGAACCACCCTGTCCGTTTGCCGCTGGGGGCTGGACACGGGCGGTTCTGTACAACTTTCCATCAGAGGCCCGTATAATAGTTAGCGGGACTCTCTGATGGTCAGAGATTAGGACAGCTGACTGAGCTCGACGAGCCCGTGCTGTCCTAGACTTCTTCGCTCTAGCACCCGAGGGCGCATAGTAGGAAGAGTCCAAACTGTGCCGTATAGAATCTGGCACATTCTTATTAGAGCTTCTGATGTCAGGACCGCATGAGAGACGGTCGAAGACTAAACCCGAGCCACGTAGAGCAGACGACCGACGGCTGGGATTGGATGCCGCATAGGTCATCTCCCTGTGGCTAGGGTTGGTGGCCGCATAGGCATTCTGCATGCGGCTGGGATTGGGTGCCACATGAGCCTTCTGCATGTGGCTGGAATTGGTGGCCGCATGAGCCTTCTGTATGCAGCTGGGATTAGTGGCCACATGAGCCTTCTGCATGCGACCGAAATCCTTATGCGGCTTCTTTCTGGACCGCATAGAGTTTCCATTTACTTCTGCAAGCCCAGCATCGTAGTATTTTCATTTGTCGGACTTAGGGACATCAGGGTCCTCTGCTGCCTGAAGTGGGGCCGCATGCGAGCCTTCTTCGCCGTCTTGGGCAGCAAACACTTCTTTCAGAGCTTGGGAAGGGGTAATGGTTTTGGGCCTCCACTCACTGCGGGCCTTCTTTGGGCCGACTCGCTTCTGGATGGGGCTAGCGCTCCCCTCGGAGAGCATCTCTTCAAACGCTTGCTGGTCGAAGCGAACAACCAGCATCTATTGCATGGAGCCGAATTTGGCTGTGTCCGATTGCGTCACCAACTTCTCAACAGTGGAGAAGTTAGTCCCCAGCAGAGTCGCTATCATGTTTATCATTGATTGTCGTAGAACAGAACAGTTTTATAGGAGGACTGAACTTTAACTCACAATTACAAACTCGCTTGTACAAAAGAGAGCCTAGGAACAAAACCTAGGAAAAGCAATCTAAGTACAATTGTTTAGTTTTGATTCTGGGGGTGACGGTAAAGGCTCGGGAAAGTGCTATCAACTCTGCCTTACTCCTTGGATGATCGAACGCAACCTCGGCTCCGGTGAAGAAATGCTCTTTTTTTGCCTGGGTGTGTGTATCTCTTTCTGTGTGTCTCTGTCTATGCAAGGGAATAGCACCTTACTATTTATAGGAATTCATGAGTAATGGGGTGTACATCCACGAGGCTAATTTTGGGCCACATCCTTGTAACTGTGCCTCGAGAAGTGGGCAGCTGGAGATTGGTTAAGATTAATGATGATCTGTTTGTTGCACTAAATCTGAACTGTTAAGACTTGGTCAATTTCTGCCATGCGTCTCAACTGCTACTCTGTGGTGAGCCGCATGAATGATGTATCCTGGCTGAGCCGTATGAAGGACTGTCCCATAGCCGAGTCGCATGAAGGATGTACCCTGGTTGAGCCGCATAAAGGACTGTCCCATAGCCGAGCCGCATAAAGAGTGCCTCATGACCGAGCCGCATGAAGGACGTCTCATGACCGAGCCGCATGAAGGATGTCTCATGACCGAGCCTCATGAAGGTTATCTCATGACCGAGCCGCATGAGAGTGGTCTCATGACTGAGCCGCATGAGAGTGGTCTCATGACTGAGCCGCAAGAAGGTCGCATAGGCGATGTAAACCTCCTAAATTTCTATAATTTTTTTATTAAATTTGGTACTGATTTAAAATTTTGTATTGTACGTCGCATAGTCGTATTGTACGTCGCGCACAAAATTTTATTTTTCGTAATTGCTCGACGAGTGCGAATATGTGCGAGCGTACACATTTTTAGAAAAATATTTTTCCTATTTTTATAGTTTCAAGATAATATATATAATAATTATTTTTAGCTATCAAAATTTCTAAGTTTATGATTTTATTGATAAAAAGCCTTTGGTTTATAACAGTTATTAATAATAAATAATATTCTTAGTGCATACATACATTTCATAAATATTTTATTAGTTTATTTTTAAATAAAAATATAATTTTCAAAATTTATTAGTATTAATATTTTATTATTCAAAAAGATATTTAAAAAAATTTATTATTTTCGAAATTATTATTATTAGTATTTTTGGAAAATATATTTGAAAATTATTGTGGCCATTTTAAATCTCGATTTAATTTTATGGATTTAATTTAAATAGTATAAACGTAGAATTTATAGATTTAAATTGAAATTGAATTTGAATTTAGATTTGATTTCATTGATTTAAATTTAATAATTATCTAAGGGGTTTTAAATATTCCTAATCTTTATCCAACTGGGAATTTCTACATCCTATAAATAGGCAGGTACTCCTCCATAAATTTCTCACATCCACAAATTTCCACAACCCAAACCGTGCATCGTGTCGGTGTCCCCCTTCCCATCCACTATAATTTTTCTGTTACAAATACATAGATCCCCTCTGTGTCTGACATGCCGGACACAATTTCTACATCCAAATTTCCTAACTCCAGCCACCTGCTGCCCTTGGCCGTGACAACGCAGCCACGTCTCCACCGTCGCCACTTGACCATATTCACAACACCTTAACCGCTCTTCCACGACCCAACCACTCTGCCACCACCGCCGCTTCGCTCCCGACCGCCCCCCTAGCACCTTCGGTCTCGCCACTATGCCCCAACACAACTCTTACCACGGTCTTCCCCAAATCCGACCAACTACCAGGGCGCCACCGCCGTCAGCCGCACACTCCCAACACCAGCGCTCGACAGACCCGACAACCACCTCCACCATAACCACCTTACTAACAAACCCACGCCCCCACCATCATCATCACCGTCGCGACAACCACACAATATCACAACCCCCGACACCTCCGGCCGACCAACCGTCACAACACCGTAACAACCTTACCACAGCCATAAATCCCAAAAACCCAATTTGAAATATAAAACCTAACCTCCATCTCCGGTTGACCATCCGCCACCACTGTGTGCCGAGCGCCGCGCCGTCGGTGGACCATCTCCCAAGTGCACACCCGCATGATAGAAACCCCTCTGACCGCAGGTCGAGTCCGCCAAGCTCGCCTGTGCCCGTCTTCCTCCGCCGCGAGCCGCGCCGGAACCCCCGAACTCCCAACTGCTCTCCTTCTTCCCCTTCCTCTTCCGTCGACCGTTCCCCCGATCTCCGACCTCACCTCCGATGAGGACCACCCGATCTCACCGTCGCGCTCCCATCGTTCCCGCTGACAGCCGACGGTACCGTCGCCCTCTTTCCGAGCCCCTCCGCCCGACTGAAACCCCCGTACGCATCTTCCAATGAAACCCTCCGTCGCCTGTTCCTCCAAACTGCCGCCTCCGCTTCCTCTCCCACCGCTGGAGCAGTGAGCCCCCGACGACCCCCTCCGCGCTCTCAGTCCCTCTCTCCCCCCTTCCTAAAAGAGCAGCCGCAAGAGTTTTATAACTTATGTATTTATTATTATTAATATTTTTTTATTTTTTATTGCTGTTATTTGATATTAGTGATATATTATTATTATTATTATTATTATTATTAATTATTATTATTATTTTCTTCTCCTTGTATAGTAGTAGTATTTTACGATTATTTTATCATTATTATTGTATGATAAAAAGGTGTATATGTTTTGGATTTGTAAATTAGTACATAAAAACATATATATGCTAAATATAAATTTTATTTATTGTTATTAATAAGGATATTAATTATCATTATTATTTCATTGGAGCTACCAAAACCTATATTGTAATTTTTGTTCTCATGATATTGAGATATTTCTAAATATATTTTTATATTATTTCATAGTACCTTATTTACGTATTATTGGCCTAAAAGGACTTCCAAATTCTTAAAATACTTTGACCCGTAAAATGTAATTCGAAATTTCAAATAATCTTTTATTTCTCGCATGTTTTAACTAAAATAATTGATATCCCAAAACCTATATTTATAACTTAGAGTTTTGCCTGAAAACCATTTTTGTTATCTTCAAATATTTATCTAAAAACTATTTTAGCTAATAAGAAAATATTTTTGAGTATTATAAATAGTTTTCTAAAAACGTATATATTTTTAATTCTTAAATTCCTTCGATTATCTTCCTCTTCTGCGATTAGCCCATTCTCCCTATACCCTAGCCAACTCCGTACCTTCATTATGTCCACCCTAACTAATTTGACCGTCCTGAACTCGATGGAACCATCCGTACTGCCAACAGAGGTCCCCTTGTGTAGTTGTTACCCAAAGTCGTAGTTCGTGCCACATTGATCATTGCAGTACACCAGGCGTCCTACCAAGCAAGATACCTTGTCATTTGCTGCTCAATTATTTTAGCTCATATTTCATGCATTACTTATTTTCTTTATGCAAAATAAACTTTGATACATGGCATAACCTGTTAGAACTTACTGTTCATTTATATTTTCTGCTATGTATTATTTTTTTACACATTAAACCTAGATTTAAGGGACCACCTTTGTGTGTTGCATTCATGGCCTTGACACATTGTACCACAAAGTTGTGTGTCACATGTAGAACACGGACGTACGTGATTGGCTGGCCACCAGTACGTACAAGCCGTGCGATAGGAATAACCGCTAATAGAATTGTATGCTAGTTTGACTTAGCAGTTATAGAGGTTGCTGTTGTGGATACAACATAGTAGGCATTGGACGGGGAGGACAATTCCTTAGCGTATGGGCTTTGATGCACTTTTCCTTGTGACCCGGAAGCTCCGCTGGAGATACGGGGTTGATGACCCATAATTACTGACGGCCACTGACGTTCTGCGGAACATTATGCTCTTATTGATTGAGCCTCTAGTGCCCCAAGGGGGGACTATGCCGATCCTATTTAGCCAGGGCCCATGCGTAGGAATGATTGTTCTTAACTATATTTCACTTAGAATGGTTAGGCACTTTTATCCGTTAGGTATGAGTACTTTTGGTTTGGGTACTTGTATCTGACCGTGGCTTGGAATAATAACTTGTCGCGGATTAGTTCGTCACATCTTGTCCTTGTTTGGTTGTAGGTGTGACTTACTACTTCGATGAGAAGGTATTGAACCTTGTTGGGGTCCGGATACCATATTGGATTCATAGCATGGAAAGATACATCACCGTGAATTAGTTACCATCTCCTGTCCTTGTTTGGTTGGGGGGATGGTACGCTAGTTCAATAGGTGTGTATTGGACCATGTTATAATTCAATTGACTTATTTATTTGTGCAGTATTTATTCAGTTTATATGGCATGATATTATGTGTCATGTTACGTCCCTCTGAGGACCTGGTTATCTCTCCAGGTGTGTGCTTTTGTCTTTCGCAGGTATTCTAGCTCTAGCCGTGACCATCTCCATTTGTTCGAGGATGATTACGCTTGGATCGTCTTCACTTCGCCCGCCAAAATTATTTCAATTCCCATGTATTTTTCTTATTTGTTGGTAGTGGATTTGTCTCCGCCCAACATATTGTATCAAGATAATTCATTATCTTTATATGATATCTTTTATTCATTTATTTTTGTGTGGATGAGATTAGTTATGGTTCTACTGCATTTCACAGCTTATGTATTCATAAGAGGTTTTTATATATTGGAGTGTACTTCATAAGAATACAGCTGGCAAGTCTACGTTCATAGTCCTAAGTATTTTGGGACTGGGGCATTACAGGCGATCCGTATAAAAAATCTTTTTTGGAATTTGTGAACTGTGCCAGATATCATAATAATTTTCTTGTCTTTTTAGGAGCATGTCACGTCTTGTCTTTATGTCAGAGCCATCATCTCTGTCAGAGCTGTCGCCTTTACGTCAGAGTAATTATGGCCAGCTGTATAGACAGATTTTGAACTGCATAAGGCCGCATGAAGCTTCCTCAGCCGCATGAAGCTTTCTGAGCCGCATGAAGCTCCAGGGATTTTGAGCCGCATGAAACTCCCTAGGTTTTGAGCCGCATGATGTTTCAGGTTAATTATGGGCCGCATAGAAATTCATATTCTTTTCCATGCTTCTACAGCTTGGACCACGCGAAGAGCCTATATAAAGGACTTTCTCCTTCAGGTGAAGACTGAGCTGCTTCAACAATGGCCTTGCTTGCCCGATGCTTGGCTCTTGACGACCCTGTAGTTTGCTTGACGAGGCCGTCGGTGGCAAATCTTTTCATCCAAAGAAGCTGTAGTAGAACTACTACTAGATCTCGAGACGTCCCCCGTCCTGGATGTCGTGGGCGTCAATGGTGTTTCGAACCCTTGCTTCCTGAACTCGCATGGGATGCCATGCCGACCGAGGAATGGCAAGGCCTGCTGTCATGCTTGCTTTCTCTGGTCAGGTGGGGAGATAGGGGAGTCATGTGCTGGTCTTCATCCCCGGTTCGGGCCAGTAGCAGCTTCGGGCGGTGGCTTTCTTTTAACCAGAAAGTGATTGGCTCTGTCACTGCCTCGTCCATGCTATTGATAGCTTGTACCGCAATTTTTTTTTTTTGCTTCTGTGTATATAACTACGAAGAGTCTGTAATAGGTCTTTGTAGCCACATGTTTTTATATGTAGAAACTTTCTTGTTCCCTTTGCTTTAGTTTAGAATAACGAAGGAATCTTCATAATGGATTTGCCTGACCAGAGGTAATATGGACGTGGTAGGCTTCATCTTTGCCAGGGTATAGAACAACAATCCAGAGGTAATATAGACGTAAACTGTTTTCTAGACCGCCGGGATAATCATAGAACTGATGCGAGAAGAACGACTACTCAGAGGTAATGTGGACAAGATAGTCGCATCTTCCAGGCATAGAGGAGCAATCCAGAGGTAATATGGATGTGAAGTGCTTCATCTACTTGAGAGAATATATAGGAGGGAGGGAGAGAGATCCCCTTACCAGAACTCATGGGTACCCTTTTCATGGGATGTGGGTGCCTATGCTAGTTCTGTCTTCAGACGTAATACTTCTTTAGGAACTTGCCGTTGATGGGCATCATTAGCAAGTTACCATTAGGCTTAGTTAGCCAATAAGTATCGTTGGAGTATACCATTTATATGACGAACGGTCCTTCCCACTTCGGCTCGAACTTCCTAGCCATCTTATAGGTCATCACCATTGGTCTCCGTACTGCCAAGACGAGGTCGCCCACCTGGTAGGATCTTTCGCGGACCTTTTTGTTGAAGGCCCCGGAGATGCGAGCTTGGTAAAGCTCAATCCTTTGTTGCACGAGCAAGCGCTTTTCATCCAGCGCTTCTAATTTTTGTAACCGCCTGCACTGATTGTCTTCGATGGTTAATTGATTAGTGATCATGTTAGCAGGCAACATCTTCTTAAAGACTTGACCCATGTTGGTATCGGAGTCCCAAGTTGAGGAGTCAGAAGAGTGTGAGTGCCTCATGACTTCCTCCTTTGAATCTTCTGAGGTGGACGTAGGTGTAATATACCCCAGCCCTCGACGAGTATGTTGGTAGTAGTTTTCAGGTTTTCCCTTTGGAGTACGAATCCGTAAGGGAAGACGCTGGCCTTTGCCGCAATTGAGCCCCTTTTTGCTATTCAGGTCGTATCCCATCTTCTAGATAAGGTTTTTGGCCTGCGCCATGTAGCGGTAGAACTGTATTTTTCCTTTGTCGAAGTCAGGGTCTTCAGGAGTTATTCGCTGCGGATGCTCCAATCGACCGAATATGATGGGTTCCTTTTCTTTTTTTCCTTGCTGGAGCTATGAAGTAGGCACCCCGGGCAGGGACAACTTGGCTCACATGGTTGTCAGTTGTCACTTGCGTCTATAGTTTACACAGAGAATTGTCCAGGAAATATTTGGTGTTCCAGCATGCACCAGAGTAGTTCGATGACAACTTTCTGTTAATAAAGTGGAATATTTTGTCCCGAGGGATTACGTCGTCGAAAGAGTGGGCCTCTGTGTTGGCGCAGACATAATCTTCTAGATCTTCGTCAGTGAGGACTAGAGCTGCCGCCGAAGGAGAAGAAAGACGTCTCCCTTTCAGCTTGACCCTCAAAGGAATTGTGGTCGGATGCTCCTGTGCCTTCGTGGTCGGCCTTGGGGACCTCTGGGGTAACCTTATTCGTATATGCTCCTGGCCATCTTCCATCATCACTGGAGGTGAAGGTGGAGCTTTGCCCCGAAGATTAACAACGAGAGGCGCTGACACCTTGGGAGGCCTCCCTTTCAGTCGAACCTTTAAAGGTTCTTCGGCCACTACTATGCTTTCTGAAGCTGTCGCTGCATCGTCGTTAGCAATATTGATGTCGTCGTCCCAGGGGGCTGACTTGTACAGATCGGCATCCGTACAGTAGGCTTCAAGTCCTCGAAATGGGTCGATATCAGCGAACTTTATTTTGATGGTCCCATTAATGCCACATACCTCATACACTGATGTAGAGTGGAAGGGACAATCATGTACTCATAGATCCAGGGTCACCCCAACAGCATGTTGTAGTTTATGTCCGTATCAATAACATAGCAAGTCACTCTAATATGAAGGTCGCCGATCTGACATTTCAAGCAAATTTTGCCCAGGGGCCTGCTCTTTCCTGCATTGAAGCCACTGATTGTTGTGTTCGAAGCTGTCAACCGATGTATCAGAATCCCTAAAGTTTGAAGCAGGCTTCTGGGGATAATGCTCAGAGAGGAAATTGGGTCGAAGTGGATGCGATCGACCTTAATGGCACCGACATACCCTCTATAGTACAGGGGCGGTTGTGCTGGTTATTCTTTAGCAGCATGTCTTGCTGGATGAAAGTGATACTGGGAATCACTTCGACCACGCTGTGGCAATATGGGCAAGCTACGAGATTCACTTTCGGTGGCCGAACCTGGGTGAGAAAGAACTCGGCGTTCTGTAAAGCTTCACTGAGCGCATCTCGGGTCTCCTTAAAGAGACGGAGGAGCTCAAAAAGTGATAATCTAGCTGGAGTATTAGCCAGCTGCACTAGAATATCGAAGGTGTAGGACTTGATCGGCCCTATTGTCGGATCGTTTCTGAGAGGTTTTTCGAAACGAACCTCCTTCTGTTTCTGCTTGTACATGATAGGGGCCCGGGATGGACCCGCCTCAGGTGCCTCAGGGGTTTGAGGTGTACCTGCTCCTAATATATCTGGGTCAGGGAAAGTATTTGGTGGCGACTCCTTCTGGTCTGTCGCCTGGCTCTCTTCTTTTTTTTGTGCCGAGCGGATGGTCACCAAAGCATCGTCGGTCGACGTTGAGACCATGTGGCATGCCTTTCTTTTCTTTCCTTTGGCAGAAAGGGTCGTAGATGTCATCATGTCGGGAACCAAGTCAGGATATATCTACATGACGTTTCCTTGAGGCGTGGAGAACGGGACGTGCCCTTGAGCGTTGTCCCGTGCTGGCGGAAGGTTGACTACTTCCATCGTCGCCTTTGGAATAGGGATGATGCCATCTTGCATCTCTGTGGCTGGAAAACTCCCGAACTGGAGAGTAACCATGTAGGTCATGACGGTCTTCTTTTCACAATCCAATGATATGACGTTGGCGTTAATAAGGCACAAAATTTGCCCCTTCAACAAGTAGCAGTCTTGTGTTGAGTGATGGATGTACTGGTGATAATGGCAGTACTTGGGATGGTCCACCTTTTCCACTTCATCAGGATGCCTGGGTGCCGGGATGGACAGTTTGCCACTCTTCGTAAGCATCTCGAAGAGCTCAAGCGTATCCTCGTCATTGAAGGAGTAAGTCTCCCTCGGCCTCTGCGCTTCTGCGGACTTGGGGTTCATAGCTGTTGAACCTTTGAAGATGTTGACGGTCATGGCTTGCTTGTCTTTTCCGTCTTTAGGGTTGCTGCTGGACGAGCATCTCTTCTTGTCTTTGGCACAGAAAAGTATAGCCCCAGGAGCTACGCCTCTTGGGCTTTCTTTTATGCGGCATCCGCCTCTGTAATAAAAGGCGTCGACTCCGTGCAGGGAGCACTGTGCCACAATATTATAGCGGGCAGCATGTTCTTGCGGCAGGAGTCAATAAGCATGGGCTGGGCATGCCAGGTGGTAATCTGAGGGCTGCCTGGCGGAAGCGCTTGATGTATGCGCGGACAGGCTCTTTCTCCCTCTAGACAATTTTTATGAAGGTCGACATGGTCATATCCATGCCTCCTTCGCAGAATCGGTCCACAAATCGAGTCTTCAGGTCTTCAAATGACGAGATACAATCGTCCGGAAGATTGCAGAACCACTCATAGGCTACCCCCTGCAGGACTCCTATGAATATGTTGGACAAGAGGGCATCATCCTTTGGCAGGTGCCCCGTTACAAAGGTAAAGTACCTCAAGTATTGTCGGGGAGACCCCTTTTCTTCATAAGGTGTAAGCGTCTGCGGATTGTATTTGGGAGGATAGACGACGTTGTCCCACTCGAAAGGATATGGCTGCCGGATCCCCATCTTCCGGAGCGTTGCTTGCTTCTCCTTGGCATCATGACGAGCATACAGCTCCTTGGTTACGGTATTTCGGTCGACATTATGGAGCCTGTAGCCGATGGAGTAGACGTGGATGGTCCTGCCTGATTGCCAGTAGGCAACCTGCTGGATTCGTCATTGGTTGGCGAATCACGCGCAGGTGTAGAGAAAGCGGGGGCCATTGTCATGACCCGCACCCGCTTTTCGGATGCGAGAGCATGAGCAAGCCAGCTACGTATCGAGCAGACTCCAGCCCCTTTCGAATACGTAAACGCTATCAAGGCTATGGTATACTGCCAAATCATGGCAAAACAAATCTATATCTCAAATCCACAATAAGTGTACGAGACATAAATAAATACTATGGGTCGTGGTCTGCAGCCCACTAGCATATATGTCCGATAAGACTCCAAGGAAGATAACAAGAGTCTCTAAACTGAATCAATAAGCAAGATATCTCATGATAAGGAATGTAAAGCACGAAAGGATAACAAACGTAATAACGATACCTGAATCCCGCAAGCGTATCATCACAGCCGCCATCCAGAACTACTAGCTAACTCCATGCAATCACTAAACCTGAAGAGATCATCAGGTCCTCAGAGGACATAGCAAGATACATAAAAATATGCCTATCTAGCAGTTTATCATGCAATAAAGAAAATACAGGAAATAAACGAGAAAAGACTAATCAACACGAAAATACGACTATACACGACTAGAAGAACCACTACGCATAAACGAACTGGTGGAGGAGAACAAGAGAACACGATGTCACGATGTTAATGAATAACCAATCGAATACTCAAACCCTCGCCCCTAGTGTGGACTCGCAGGTTTGAACAACTACTAACCCTCTCCCCTAGTGTGGACTCGCAGGTTAGCATCAAGAAATCACCCTCGCCCCTGGTATGGACTCGCAGGTGTAGACAAATAACAACTAACCCTCACCCCTAGTGTGGACTCTCAGGTTAGCTTCAGGAATCAAGATACAGATAACTACTAACCCTCGCCCCTGGTGTGGACTCGCAGGTTAGCTTCAAGAATTTAAGGTACAGCAGTTCCGTTATGACTTATTCATCCTATGGCACGATGCGACTCAGTCCAAGTACAGGTGATGACACGACACGACCCAATCAAGATACACAAGAGAACCAATCCAATATGAACTACAAAATTAACTATGAACAAGAACTATATATATATATATATATATATATATATATATATTTTTATATATATATATATATATATATATATATATATATATATATATATATATATATTATATATATATATATATATATATATATATAAATATATATATATTTATATATATATATATATATATATTATATATATATATTAAAATATATATATATATATATATATATATATATATATATATATATATATATATATATATATATATATTTTAAAAAAATTGGTTTGAGGAAAGAGTAGTTTTTCATCGATCTTTGGATCCTGACACGAATCGTCTTTCTAAGTCGGGGGTTCGAGTAGGTGTTATGCTCTGTTTTAGAGCAGTTTTTCATCGATCTTTGGATCGAATTTGCCTAAGTTTTGGGTTAGCTAAAATTTAACTACTTGACAGGATTTGTAGGTGTATATGTCATGATCATACCTGTAAAATTAGTTTGAGGAAAGAGCGAGCGTGGAGGATGCACTCGGGTCTCAAAGTTGCTTGGCTGCAACTGTTGTGATTACGGTTGCCGCTGCTGTTGTGTGCGGCTCGGCCGCACATCTGCCGGTCGGCAGTGGCCCAGGGCGACGCGCGGAGGTGGCTAGGGTGCGCCAGCTTCGTGGGAGGTTGTAGTCCGTCCCGCTCAGTCAATCGGAGGAATCGAAACGCCAACGACGTTTAGACTTAGCCTTGTAACGGCTTGCACGGAGACATCGCTCAGGTGGGGTAGTTTAGGTGAACTTGCCTCATCTTAGCCTTCACTTAATAAATCGTGTGTTTTCAACTTGCACAAGTAGGCTTGATAATAAAGAGATGAATCCACATAGCTAAGGAAATAATCTCGACGGATCGAAATGTGTTAGAGCATGGAAAAAGGTCCCACGGTCTGTTTAGAAGTCGGCTCAGCATGCTTTGAAAATGACACTCGATCCTTCGTCCCGTGGCTTGGAGGAAGGAAAAGTTGGTCTTCGTCACAAGCTAAGAGTTAGCCTAAGTCATCGGCGTCGCCCGCGTAAATGCTCGATAAAGCATGCACGTACCAAAGACCTTGGTTGTTCAAGTTGAGTGCATGCTCGGTCCCACGGTTCTACGGCTGCTTACAGCCATTTGTTCCTACGGTCTTAAGGCTCGTCACATAGAGTATGAGGCGGTCCCTCGATCGGGAGTCTCACGTTCCTATGCACGTTAAGAAGTATGAGGCGGTCCCTCGGTTGGGAGTCTCACATTCCTATGCACGTTAAGCAGTATGAGGCGGTCCCTCGGTTGGGAGTCTCACGTTTCTATACACATTAAGAGGTATGAGGCGGTCCCTCGGTTGGGAGTCTCATGGTTCCCATGTACGTTATGTAAAGTGTGGTTCAGAGCAAGAGTTGCTAAGTATAGTTCCAATCGTACCAACAAATTAGGCCATGCATTTACGTGAGTCTAGATGTCTCGCAGGTGCGTGGTCATTGGACAACTTGTCGACAAGGATTTCTGCCTAGACTGGTTATACTCTGGGGTACCGGACCCAGTCGTCCTAGGGGTAAATGTTATAGCAGCGCACGTAATGCATGGGTAGTCGAGGGCTTTCAATGGGGCTTGCTACCTGCACTGAAGGACCCGCCGCCTATCCGAGTTATGTCCACGATGGCTTGTCGTGCCAGTGGCCTTTATAT
This sequence comes from Iris pallida, assembly GCA_029216955.1. Classification (NCBI taxonomy): domain Eukaryota; kingdom Viridiplantae; phylum Streptophyta; class Magnoliopsida; order Asparagales; family Iridaceae; genus Iris; species Iris pallida. Next base: position 934,065 of record JANAVB010010796.1, on the reverse strand, counting down.
AGATAATTGGCATGCTAAGCGACGAATTCGCATGCACGGTGTCGGTCGTATCAAAGGAAGTGTAAGCACGGTATGTGATGTGTTGTGAAATGAGTGCACGGTATGCACATAAGGTATTATAAGCCTAAGATTTTGCTATGCATAAAGATACGTGCTTCGGTACGAGTTATAGGCGTTGTGCTTGAGTTCTCAATATCGGTTCCACAAGTTGGGTTAGACGTTACGAGTTAAGTCGAGAAAGGGCCGTAGGGCAAGTTGTGTTAAAATTAGGTTAAGTGGGTGCGAGGCACGACCTTGGTGTTTGTAGGATACGACCTCAAAAATGTGAGGTACGGCCGTATTGTCACAACACGAGTATAGGCAAGACTAAGCGAGGGGGCACTGCCTCAGAGATATTAAAGTACGAGTCGAGTTCATGGCATGACCGAATCGTTACGTCCCAAAGTATGGTACGGAAGACAAGTATGAGTCGGTACGTTGATGGTACAAGCACGAGAACGGTTTAGAGGCACTAAATAGTCCGTGTCCTAAAACTGATCCTAAGGCAAGAGTAGAAAGATAATCGTAAAAGGGTTTATGTTGCACAAAAGTAAATTAACGTGTTGGTTTTGTATGGGTGGGCGAGTAGCTCAATCCACCAGTACAGTTGAGTACTGACACCCACATAGTTTTATGTGCAGGCGCAGGTAGAAGCTCGTGGTGCGGAGCTCGCTTGGATGCGTCGAGGCATAGAATTCTTTGGCGATTCGAAGCGTGCGGCCGCGTGGAGTCAAGACTTATACGGGACATAATGTATGGACATCGCCTTCCGAAGCTTCTGCAGGCTCAAGCATTGTATCGAGAGAAGAAAGAGAGCTGAAAGATTTGTAATGTGTGAAGAGTGAGCTTGAGTGACTTGTAATCTTGGCCTTGCGCCCAATTGTAACCTTCATTTCAATATTAATAAAATGTATTGTTTGAATGACTTGTGTTTTGTTCTAAATTTCCTACTATTATTCAATGTCTCTGCTTGGGACTTTTATGCGACGATCCCGTCGCCGTCGATGTAATCGGCCGTTATGAAACTGTCTTGCATGAGCGCAATCTAGGCTCGTGCAGCATCACGCCTTAGCGAGGACGATCGTTCCTACGGGAGCGGGGTGTGACATAATGGTATCAGAGCACGGCTTTACGTCCTTGGACTATCGATTGAATTCTTTAACTCCGATATTTCCGCAAACTCTGAAGTGTTGCTTCGTAAGTTGATATCATCGGTGCGCTCTCTCTCTCAAATGTCCCACGGATGTCCATACAATAAGTCTAATATTTTTAAAAGCTCGTACAAGTGTTCAATCGAACGCATCGATAGGTGATGGCCTTTGAGCCGACGGTACTGAACTTGAGTTGATAGAAAATACGTGCTAAAGTTATCAAGTTGCGTGCGTACCTAAATAGTCCTATGTCGACGTTAGCAAATGAGCGTGCAAAACTTGGAGTATAGTCCGTACGGATGTCTATGCACACGGCCTTTTGGCTAAGTTGTGCCGAGTATCGCGCACGTAGACCTTCTGGTGCGAACGAGTTTGCGAGCAAGATTGAATATCGCTCGAACGAGGATGAGTGAGACTTAGAACGTATGTTGATAGAGATGCTACTTGACCAACGCTAAAGCAAACATGAGAAATGGTTCTTAGATCTTGAGGAACGGGTGAACGCACAATTGAACATGTCGATTGTGAACCGTATGACCTTTTTGAGAATTTGTAGAATGACTTGACCCTGAGTGGTATATGGACGTTATAGAAATTGTTCAGGCGAAACTAAAGGAATTACGGATAGTACGAGTGCGTCGAGAAGTGATGATATCGCAAAGCCATAGAACGAGTAGCGCTTAGTTGGTCATGATTCGAGAGTCGCAAACGAGATATCATTCGGACGATTTGTGAACGGTAATACGAGTGACGAAATGGTTGAATAAAAATTCTAAACGATATAAAATAAACGGATGAATGATTGAATAAATTGATACGGATCGTATACGAAAAGTTAGCACGACAAGTAGATAGCGTGCATGAAAAGTTGATTCGAATGTTTGAAAATGACTCTGAGGATTGGAATAGATGTCGTTCGATGATTGAGTTAGCAAGAAATGATGCGAATTGAGAAAATACGTTGGTCGATGACTTAAGATAGACGGATGAACGATACGTGAATTTGGGTTGAGAAAATTGATGTTGTGAACGATTCGAGGGGTAATGATCGAAATTGAATTTGAATGTCGAGGAGATTATCCAGTCGGACGCTAGCATCATTCGTACGACTCGAAATTTGTTACAAAAGAAGATCGTCAGGTTACGCATGTCATCGATGGTATTGAGGCGTATCAAAGATCGATATGCGATAACTCGGGGGCACTCTGATACGGTGAATGACGATCGTGTAAGTGTTATCGTTCTGATGGATGCAATACTTAGGATTTTGATTGAGACGAATGTTGGATGAAAGTGATCTTGTCTTGATGGTTACGTTGATAACCACAACGTCGACGATTTTCTTGTGCGAGCACAAACTCTAGCCTCGTACATGCGTTGCGTCGGATTTCGACAATCGTTCCGCGTGAGCGCGGACATGGTGATTTATGTCGGGGAATGATCGAACTCGAAAAATCAGGATACGGCAACTTTGATTGTCCCGACTTGTCGGTTTGATGCGAAGGAGAACTCGAGGATGTTAGGACTTGTGATTGATGATTGAATGAAACTTGGGGATTGAGTAGGCCCAATCCGTGCATCGAGAATGAAACAGTCTAGACACAAATAAGAGTTACGTCCCGATGAGGATGATTATCATGCGGAGCGTGCATGGTGATTCATGCCCACCATGGATAATCTGACTCACGTGAGATCGGGACGTGGCATATTGTTAAGTCAGACGACCTTGTGACCGATTATGTGAATTAGGATAAATGACTTAGGGAGTATGAAATGTGAATATTGTTTAGCGATGAATTGTGTCGTACCGTGCTTGACTTGGAGATTGACAGGCGAATTATGTCGAACGTGTTCGAAGAGATAGACTATACGAAATGGCTTGATGAACGAGCGATATGTTCTTGTCGAGGATTGGTTGAACGTGAATTATCGTAGGATGGCTTTGCTGAACGACTCGGACCCCGTGCGACGAATATTGGGATGTGCGTAGGGAATCGATGCTCGATGTTTAGAAATCAGGAGAGTGATGCAAGCTTGGGTAGAAAACTATGTACTATCGATTTGGCTTGACCTTAGGATGGGGTCAGTGTTGATATTGTTGTTTAGGAACTATGATTCCAATACTAACGGATGACCTTAACCTAAAGACGTAGCCTAGCGGTTAGGCAGACGTTCCGGCACAAAGCGATAGGAATTGTGGAGGCACCGCTCACGAAGCTCTGTTGACATACATGTATATCAAGGACGCTTGAATATGTGCACGATCCGACTCGAGTGGTGATGGCGGATTCTCTATCGTGAGGCTTAGCTGAAATGCATGTATTTTGGGGACGCCTAAAATATGTGCACGATCCAACTAAATGATACGTTGAATCAAGTGAGATTTGAGGAACAAAAAAGTGTCGAGGATTTAAGAAGATCGTGAGTTTTGAAGAAATGTTGATGATCATTGAATTAAGACGAGTTTGAATGTTGGTTGATCGGTTGGTGTGTCTTACGACTAAGTTAGCGTAAGCATAAGCGTGGCTCAGATTGAGGGAACGCATAGGTGTAGTGTGCACTAGAGTCCTTGAATGTAGAACAAGTTATAAGTCGATAAGTGTACTCAGTAAGTTTTGAGATGAAACTTTTTTTGAGTGGTGTATGATGTAGTGCCCCATCCCGCTCAGTCAATCTGAGGAATCAAAATGCCAACGGCATTCAGACTTAGCCTTGCAACGGCTTGCTCGAAGACATCGCTTAGGTGGGGTAGTTTCGGTGAACTTGCCTCATCTTAGCCTTCACTTAATAAATCGTGTGTTTTCAACTTGCACAAGTAGGCTTGATAATAAAAGAGACGAATCCACATAGCTAAGAGAATAATCCCGACGGGTCAAAATGTATTAGAACATGGAAAAGGTCCCACGGTCTGCTTAAAAGTCGGCTCAGCGTGCTTTGAAAATGACACTCGATCCTTCGTCCCGTGGCTTGGGAGAAGAAAAAGTTGGTATTCGTCACAAGCTAAGAGTTAGCCTAAGTCATAGGCGTCGTCCGCGTAAATGATCGATAAAGCATGTACGTACCAAAGACCTTAGTTGTTCAAGTTGAGCGCATGCTCGGTCCCACGGTTCTATGGCTGCTTATAGCCATTTGTTCCTACGGTCTTAAGGCTCGTCACATAGAGTATGAGGCGGTCCCTCGGTTGGGAGTCTCACGTTCCTTTGTACGTTAAGAAGTATGAGACGGTCCCTCGGTTGGGAGTCTCACGTTCCTATGCACGTTAAGAAGTATGAGGCGGTCCCTCGGTTGGGAGTCTCACATTTCTATGCACGTTAAGAGGTATGAGGCGGTCCCTCGGTTGGGAGTATCACGGTCCTGATGTACGTTATGCAAAGTGTGGTTCAGAGCACGAGTTCTAAGTATAGTTCCACTCATACCAACAAATTAGGCCATGTATTTACGTGAGTCTAGATGTCTCATAGGTGCGTGGTTATTGGACAACTGGTTGACAAGGATTTCTGCCTAGACTGGTTATACGCCGGGGCACCGGGCCCAGTCGTCCTAGAGGGTAGACGTTATAGCAGCGCACGTATTGCGTGGGTAGTCGGAGGCTTTCAACGGGGCTCGCTACCTACGCTGAAGGACCAACCGCCTACCCGAGCTATATCCACGATAGCTTGTCATGCCAGTGGCCTTTCATAAAGATAATTGGCATGCTAAGCGGCAAATCCGCTTGCACGGTGTCGGTCGTAACAAAGGAAGTGTAAGCACGGTATGTGATGTGTTGTGAAATGAGTGCACGGTATACACATAAGGTATTATAAAGCCTAATATTTGGCTATGCGTAAAGATACGTGCTTCGGCACGAGTTATAGGCGTCGTGCTTGAGTTCTCAACACCGGTTCCACAAGTTGGGTTAGACGTTGCGTGTTAAGTCAAGAAAGGGCCGTAGGGCAAGTTGTGTTAAAATCAGGTTAAGTGGGTACGAGGCACAACCTCGGTGTTTGCACGGCACGACCTCAAATGTGAGGTACGGCTGCGTTGTCACAACACGAGTATAGACAAGACTAAGCGAGGAGGCACTGCCTCAGAGATATTAAAGTACGAGTCGAGTTCATGGCACGACCGAGTCGTTACGTCCCAAAGTATGGCACGGAAGACAAGTATAAGTCGGTACGTTGACGGTACAAGCACGAGAACGGTTGAGAGGCACTAAATAGTCCGTGTCCTAAAACTGATCCTAAAACAAGAGTAGAAAGACAATCGTAAAAGGGTTTATGTTGCACAAAAGTAAATTAACATGTTGGTTTTGTATGAATGGGCGAGGAGCTCACTCCACCAGTACAGTTGAGTACTGACACATAGTTTCATGTGCAGACGCAGGTAGAAGCTCGTGGTGCGGAGCTCGCTTGGATGTGTCGAGGCATGGAGTTCCTTGGCAATTCGAAGCGTGCGGTCGCATGGAGTCAAGATTTATACGGGACATAATGTATGGACATCGCCTTCTGTCACGACCCGCACCGCTGCTAGGGGCACGTGTGTGTAACAACGCCCAGCCCTCACCGTAAAAATGGCGTAGAACGCTGTAGGTTTTCTACTCTAACAACAGTTTATATAATATCAAAATCTGTCGAGAATATGGTCAACTCCGAACGGAGGACAAGCAATGATAATATATAAGTACTCAATCACAACTCTAAGATGATAAAGTAAATACTGAATGATAAAGACAACACGACAAAAAACTATAACATGTCAAGCCCAAACAAAAGAATATACAAGTCCAAGTCCAAAGTCTCTAATACTAAACAAAATAATAACAGTCCCAAGAGTAACTGGAGACAAGGTCCAGTACAAACCTACTCTATCTACAGGATAGGTGGTATCTCGCCCTGCGGTACTGCACCATGCTGATCTAGGGTATCTGTCTCTAAACTACTACGTCCAGTGGGTCGTAGTAAGTGCAGTAATAGTCCTCTTTTGCATCTGTAAACATTGTCAACATATCCGGTCAGGATGGAACGAGCACATAAATCTCATGACAATCTCAAGATAG